>PVJO010001984.1:0-154979 GCA_004026905.1 Hystrix cristata | reverse complement strand
TCTTTTAACCTTCTTCTTTATCCCCCTTTTCCCTATCTAGTTCTCTCTTTTGAATACTATCTCTCTTTTTTCTTTTTTAAACAAAATATCTATTCTACCCCTTTGTCCTTATTTACACTTATGGTTTCTCATATCAGAGAAACAATTCGATGTGTACTAATAAGTGTCTGATTTATTTCACTTAATAGTATGTTCTGTATGTTGTTTTTACATTCTGTAATTTACTAAATTAATTTATCAGTTTTCATGTTTTTGATGGACTTTGGGGAAGATATATATATATATTTTTTTTCTGGAAACTTCTTTTCTATTTTGGATGCCCACGATTTATTTCTCTTGCCAGAGTCCTTGGGCTAGGACTCCTGGAACTATGTTGAGTAACAGTGAGCATCCTTATCTTGTTCCACGTCTTAGAGAAAAAACTTTCAACTTTCCTCCATTCACGATAAAGTTAGCTGCCATCTTATTGTAAATAGTTGTTATTATGTTAAGGTACATTGTTTATATCTTTAATTTGTTCATCACTTTTATCATGAAGGAATATTAAATCTTATCAAATGATATTTTCACCTATTGAGATGATCATAGGCTTTTCTATTGATGTGGGTACATCACAGGCCACAAAGTACCTGAAAGCATTCCAAATTCTTCTTTATTATTTTTCTTTTTCAGCAGTTTATTTTCAAGTAACTTGTCTTTGGGCTCACTAATTCATTTTTCTATTTGATCTATCTTAATAAATGCTGCCTATTGCATTTCAATTTCACCAAATGTATTTTCCGTGCAATAATTTATTCAATCGCTTCCATCCTTATAAATATATCTGAGTATTAAAACATTTCTTTGTATTTTTTCAAGTTCATTGAGTTTCCTTAAAACAACTGTTTTTAATTGTTTGTCTGAAACAATTAATGATTACTCTCAAGTCAGTTTCTTGCACATTACTAGATGAGATCACCACTTCCTGAAAGGTCTTAATGCTTTTTTGTGTTTGTCCTTCCAGATTTTTTTTTTTTTTTTTAGCCTACAGTCTTCTCCACTATTTCAGCACTGAATGGCATCTGTCTCCAGATATGCTGCTATTGGTCTTTTGTCACTGTTGCAGTACTAGAGGGAAATCCAAGCTCAGGTTCATTGCAACTACCCTGCTGGTATATTATTCAGAGTGATCCAGCAGAGTGCCTAGAAAGAGTAGCCTGTCCCTGGAAACCTCTTCCTGGTGCTACAGTAGACCCATATGTCTCATCCACAGTCAGTAACCTGTGGAAAGAAAACAAAACATTCTTCCTGGCTCAGAGCCAATAAACTATGGGTGGGACAGTCCCAGGTTCCTATGTGACACCTGTGAGCATCAAAAACATCAGGCTGTGACATGGCTTTTCTCACAGCCATCTAGGACCAGCACAACAGTGAGGAAGGACCAAGGCCTACAATGTTCGGTGTTGCTGAGACTACTGCTGACGTAACTTGTGGCTCAAGACCAGTGAAATCACCAACAGGTAATGCTTCCTGATTAAAAGTCCTATAGACTGGAGCTGCATGTTTTTACTGATCCTGAAGTTGTTCCAGAGGCTCCCTTCAGAGACAAGCATGTAGATTTGGGCTGTTAGGATCTGACTGGTATGTTAGGTTTCACCTAAATTCCAGGGGAAAGTGCCTTGCTTAGTTCCTGGGACTAACACTGTAAATGGGTTTTATACCACTCTATGCTGCATAAGGTTGGTGTACAGATAAAAGCAATCCCTGAGCCACCTATACTAACCCTGAGTCTCACAGATGCAAGGACCTGCACAATATCATGGGTGTACTGTGGCCCATGATGCAGCTGGCTGATTTATAGTGACAGAGGGCACTGTACATTCTCCTAGGGGGCAAGTATCTTCCTGGTTCCAGCAGTTTTTGAGCCCCATATCTGAGCACTGACCCGGTGATAGCTGTGCTATCTAAGACTAGTAGACACATAGTCAAGATAGTCCCTTGTCCACTAAGGTTGATGCTAAGCTGGGTTGCACTTGAGTCTCACAGCCACAGGGTCTTGTAGTCTCTGGAGGGTAATAGGTAGACCTGGGGCTTACTCCATAGCTAGAAAAGATACAGACCAAAACACAAGTCTGTCACACCAGTGGTGCAGAGCTTGCTACATTTTTCTAGGGTTCATGAGTGGTGGCCTGCATGTATGTCCTAAGTTTCTACCAGATGTTACTTCTCACCACAGTAGTCCTGGTACTATACTCCAAGATAAAGCACTGTGCTAGGTTCTTTTGTCTTTCCACTTTGCTGCCTGAAGTTGGGGAAGAGGTGGTGGTTGCAGTGAGCAGCCTAGCATAACACAGTTCCAGAAGCTCATTCACAGGTCTTGTCCTGCTCGTAGGGTTGTGGGCTTTGCCCAGCACTGGGTTTCACAGTGTGAGCCTGGTACTGGGTTTCAAGCTTAAGCTCTACATTTAATTTTCTTTCTCCTCAGTAGGAGATGTCTCCTCTAGGTTGTGCTCCTTGGAGTTGGGGAAGGGACGAAACAGCAGATCTTTCCTTCTTCAATGCATCTTTTCATTCTGTTATACCAAAAGCAGGAACTGTGGCCTCTTACCTAATTTCCATAGATTTTGTTAGAACAGGGCGGTGAGTAAATAGCTGTTCTTCCTCAGTGGCCATCTTGCTCCACCTTGCCTGTGGGAAGTTCTGACAGATAAAAGTCAGGGAGACATGATGTACCCAGGAAACTCAAGGGAGTACAGCTGATTCCCAATTTATGTGGTTTGATTTACATTTTTTTGACTTATAATGGTATAACCATTTTGTCTTTTACTCTTAGTATAGTAGTCCATAAATTATACTAGGTATTCAACACTTTATTATAAAACTGGCTTTGTGGTAGATGATTGTGTTCAACAGTATGCTAATGTGTTATGCATTCTGAGCATGTTTAAGGTAATCTATGTTAAGGTATGATGTTTACTCTACTATGTGTATTAAATGTATTTACTAGTGACAAAGATTTCAGCTTAGTAATGGACTATGAGGATATAATCTTATTAGTCAGGGAGCATCCAAAATGGGGACATAATTCCGGGATATTCAATACAAAATAATTCTACTTTCTTATCTGAAATATATTAAAATGAACAACTAATCCATGAGAAATGCTCTGCTAGGTACTGGATATTCTAAAAAAAAAAAAATTAAAAAGCTTGTGCTAGGGGTAGTTATAGAGTACTTGCCTATGATTCTCAAGGTACAATATTTGATCCCCAGCACTACCAAAAAACAAAACAAAACACCCCACAGTAGAATACAAGGTTATCTTCACACTTAGGAGAGGTTTATAGTCTACTGGGGACACAATTTTATTAGCCAGTACATATACCAGTGTGTTATGTAACAGGAGTCCAGGTGGAGTGCTAAATGAAAAGGAAAAAAATGTAAAAAAAAAAAAAGTTCCTATTTGTTCTGTCTGGGGCGTGAGAGGTCTCAGAATAGGTGGAGAAAATGTTTCAAAAGGCTTAACAGAGTTTTTGAATAGGCCTTGACAGATAAATAAGAGTGAAAGAGGCAGGGACAGAGAGAAGCATTCCAGCAAAGGAACAAATGATTTCTACCAGTTAGAAGCAGGAGATACAGCTTTTGTGCGGCAGGTGTGTTACCTCTAAACTAATAAAACAAGTTATAATTAGATTTACATTTAATGACAAGGTATACTGTTTACTGTAGCATGTAGGACAGTAGTCAAGAATGAATTTAAAGACCTAATATGTTTCTGTGATAAAGAATTACCTCATTTAATATTTACAAAAACCTATCTCATTAATAAATAAATAACAGTTAATTGTACCTCAATGTTGGTTTGTGGTTCTGCAATATTTCTGCTTCTTTTCTGTGTGAACATCAATTTTTGTGATAAATTCTTAAGTTTACTGGAGCCTTAAAATTGTTAATGCAAGTGCATCTTCGTGTTTGTTTGCTGTACTAGTTAAGATTGTGTTTTAAAGCCAAATTGAATACTGGATCCCCAACTCCAGCTGTGTGATCCTGGGAAATTACTTAAACTCTCTGGGGCCCTCTGCTCTATTTAAGGTGGAGGTGATTATCGCAGGTTGATGATTAAAAGAGATATCTATGTACAGTGCTTAGTGGGATCTATGACACAAAATAAATGTTTAATAATTATAACTATTTGAGTGATAATAAAAGTGATATAATATTGAGAAGAGTTACCATAGATTTATGTTGTCCAGAAAGCAGATCTTCAATTTTAAGGATGATTCAGTCATATGACCCTAAAATGTGCAACTAGTCATTCAAGAGATGCAAATTAAAGCAACACTGAGATTCCCTCTCACTCCAGGAAGAATGTCTATCATCAAGTAATCAAGCAATAACAAATGCTGGAGGGGCTGTGGGGGAAAGGAACCCTCCTCCACTATTGGTGGGAGTGTAGACTGGGCAACCACTGTGGAAATCAGTGTGGAGAATCCTGAAAATACTAGGAGTAGAGGTCTCATTTGACCCAACTATTCCTCTTCTCGGTATATTCCTGAAAGAATTAAAAGCATCATATCACAGCGATATATGCACACTCATGTTTATAGCAACACAATTCATAATAGGTAAATTTTGGAAACAGATTTATAATAGCCCAAATCTCCATCAACAGATGAATGAAGAAGATGTGGTATTTTGATACAATAAAATACTACTGTGCTATAAAGAAGGAAAAGCTTGAGGCATTTATAAATAGACCCTACTCTTAAGTGAAATAAATCAGACACACATGCTTAAATACCTCATTGTTTCTCTGGTGTGAGAAACTGAAAGTGTAAATAAAGGCCAAAATGTATAATAGATATTGGGAAATGGGAAGAAAATGTTCAAATGAGAAGGGAACAAGGGAGGAAGAAGGGGAAAAGAAGGCAGGGAAAAGAAAAGAGAACAAAAAGAAAAACGGAAACAAAGATTTTTATAAATAAGAGAGGGAAGAGAAAGTGAAGGGAGGAGAAGAGAATAGGAATAAAAGAAGAATCAAGATATGTCATGTACAGGTACAAACTTCCTATGTTGAATGTTATCATTACCTATATCTAAAATGTACCAATAAAATGAATTTTAAAAATAAAAATGAATTAATAAGTAAAACCAATCATCATTGGCAAAACATTAGCCACAGGATTGGACACAACACAGTCCCACTTTTATTTCTGCCATAATTACTGTGATGTTGGGCACAAACTCAAAACTTATTTTAGAAAGTTCACTTTCTTCATTTGTAAAATGACATTAATGACCTCTATCGCCTCCCAACTAAGAAAAGAATTCCATAATTTTGAAAGCATATGGAGCCCTCAGCAATAGACCTTCGTTTTCACCAGTCTGTGTTTTTACCAAAAACATTTTGTTTTATGCAATACATTCAGGCATTAAATGGGAATACGGAAATGTTGATTCAGCAAATGTGTTATAGCTCCAGAGATATGTGTATTAAGCATCAAGAACAGCATGCACATGCCTATAGGTGTAAATAAATGTATATATGGCATTTATAATCCTACAAAAAAGTCTGTGGGTATACAAAGAAAGCAAAACATGTTAAAATATTTATTTTCTAAACCTGGGTGAAATCCTTTAGGGATTTCACTTTTGAGCTCTGTTAGCAGACCAGATAAATGCTGGCCTCTGAGTTTTAAGTGACTCAGAGACAGGAGATTTTGATTTTGTCACAAAGGCACAGTGGCGCAATGTCAGTGTACTTTCTCCTTTCAAGCTTCTTGGACTGAGTAGTGAGATCCATTTCCAGGTATGATTTGGATGACATTACCTAAACTGAAAGGGATATGCTGGCTATAATAGCAGATCAATCAAAATGCTTCTGATAGTTTTCAGAAAAGACTTGACAAGCGCATTAAGCAGAGTAAAGAGCTGGGGATTCAGGAATGGATGCTAGCTTAAACTCATTAAAGGTTTTCTGAGGACAATTTTCACTCTCAATGGTCTTTTGGATACTCCAACTGAAGCAATTACTCCAGTATCCTGGCAGAAGTGTTTCTTTGGTTTTGATGCCAATATTTATTATTTGTTATTATCCACCAGTGGGCAAAATGTTTGAACACCTCTACTGTACACTATAATCAAAAGTTTACACAATAAGAGAAAAACAAGAAGTCGAAATCTATTTTCCTGGAATGTTATCCGGACTTAGTATATTTTAGAGGAAAGGATGCAAACCCTTAATTCACTGCAAAAATTGTCTATGTGTAACATGGGAGGGTGTGTATGGGGGTACTGCCACGTTTCATGAAGGATTGTGGAGATGAACACAAGGCAAAGACTAGGGAAATTCTAATCACCCAAGTACTCAGAGGAATAACAGTAGAACACAAACCAGTCAAATGCTTGGTAAAGAGCAGTGAACACTGAACCAGCAGACTCAGAATAAAACTTTGATGACTCCCCTTATTAGGTCAGGAGTGCAGGCAAAAGCACATAATGTCTCAGAGCTGCGTGTGTAAGGTGAAATTCTTTGCTTTGTGATAACCTGCTGCACGTTATTGTGCACTCAGATTATGTGATTATGTTTTATTTATTTATTTATTTATTTATTTATTTATTTAATGTGATTATGTTTTAAATCTTCTGCTTCCAGTCATTTTCTCTGTGGACTTTTACTTGGCTGTACTTTCAACAGCTTCTTACCCAAGAGTCTCCCAGTGCTTTCTCAAACATTTTGCTGTATCGTTTCTTTTAGGATGGGCTTCATCACTTTTCCCTCAATTCCAGTAGTCTATACTGAGCCACTCACACCAGCCGTGACTGGTCCATGTCCATGCCTTAATCCTGATTTACTCATGTTATGCAAGTTCTTAACCATCCTTCTTTTCAAAATTAAACCTGGAGTTTTACTCAGGCTGTCAAATGTAGCCACTAATTTTTAAAGCATCATCTGTACTCCATAACTTGGTTTTCTTTCCTCTAGAGCTCATTTTTCTATATAAAAAGATGATTTTCTTTCCCTGAAGCTTAAACATTAGGGTTTATCTTTTTCTCTCCCTGCTACTCATTAATTGTGCTGCCTTGTCGTTTCTGCTTTGGAATACTTCTTGTACAACTCTTCAGCTCAGGTCACATTTGTGTTACCTAAGTTACAGCCATTTGCCTGAAGCATTATACTTATTTCCCTGCTACTAGTTCACCTTTCCTTCAGTCCTCTTTCAAAATAATGTTTCTAGATTTATCCTGTTTACCTCACTAACTGTGTCTGTTTTTTGTTTAAATACCCTCTGCTATTTCACTATTTTATAAAATCACCAAAGACATTCATGTTCTAGAAACAGTATAACTTTTTTCTCATATTTCCATCAATACACTCTATTCTCTTCTCAAATACACAGAGGGGAAAATCACAGGAGACTTTATGGAAGAAGCATTTAATAAGTGTTAGGGCCTCTGTTCTATGTTATGTAAAACCCTGAATAAACTCCTCATGATAGTTATTTAAACATTAAATTCCAAATCCACCAACCTCTGTGATGTCTTTCTTAATTTCCCACTGGGTAGAACAGGATTCTTCCCGCTGCATAGCATTTTTTTTTCTTTAAATATGACTTACTACTTTCTGCTTTTCTTTATAGTGATTATTTGTACTTGTCGTTTTCTCTGATTAGATTTTGGGTGTAATTGAAGACCATCTTATGGGAAAGTTTATCTTCATAATAGTGACCACAGCAGTTGGAGACATAGTCCAAAGACTTTTAACTTCACTCTATTTACTGCTGAAGCACTATCAGTCTTAATCTCCCTTAAATGCCATGTCTTTTAAAGTGACTGTCTTTTAAGAAGACTGATAGAACACATTATTGCATGTGAAATTTTAACTGGGTTTAAACAACTATGCAGACACCACTACCTGGGAAAATTGTCATGTTGTAGTCAAAGAGAAGTTTTGTGAATTGACAGCCCTTTTAAATCTCTTCTACTTAAAGAGTAAATAAAAAATAGGTTAGTAATTTTCACTTCCCTGGAACTATTGGCTTTACTAGCCAATGAAATAAAATGGTGTATTAAAATTCCTTAGAAAAACACAATAGTGATTATTTATCCTCATTTGTTAATAAAAGAAAAACTCATTCAGAACACTGAATTGGCAATGACCTTAGCAATTATTAGTAACACTTATGTTTGTATATTTAGCATAATACCTCACATTTTAATGCCAATTGCAACCTTGGAAATGAGAATCAAAACAAGCCTTCCTTTTCCCATTGTAATTTTCAAATTCAATGAATATTGAGTGAACATACTACAGGCAGTCAAAGATAAAATCTCTACTTTCATGGAATTTAAAATCTTGTATCATTCAGCTCTCTATGTAACAATACCAAAACATTTTAAAGTAACTTCCCATAAGAAGGTGAAGAAAATAATTTAGAGATGTAACACAGAGCAGATTATGTGTGTAGTGTGTAGTGCTAATTCTCTCTAAATTAAATAGACATTGCAATTTCGATGATTTGTCTTTTTTAGGGAGTTGACTCCCTAAACCTCTTCTAAAATTTATAAGAGGTTGCAAAATAGCTACTTTGCAATATAATCTGGCATTAGTTAGATGCCTAAATTTGGAGGTCTTGTAAGGCTTTAATATTTATTGCAAATATTTTATACATGCTATGAAAATATAATACTTAAAACAGTGTAACTTCCATGTGACCGTAGATAGAAGAATTGAATAAAATCTAGAACTTGAAAGTATATCATTAATTGATTTCCAGCAAGGACACTCTTATATTTCCAAGAAAAAAATATACTTATCAAAAAATTATGGTGGAATAATTGAATATCTGTATAAATACGTAAATCTTTACTTCTATATAACACTTTAAAACATACAGCCATATCCTCTGCCATGTTTTCTATACGAACACATAAGATAACACATTGATGAGGAAATTTCTCAGATGAACACAAGCAGTGTGAGCAATAAAACACATAGTTGAAAAATTAAATTTCACCCAAATAAAAAATATTTGGTTAGTCAAAAGACACGTTAAATATGTGAAAGAAACAAGACACAAGGAGAAAATTTCTCCATATAGTTATCTGAAATATTTCTATTTATAAAATATATAGAATTTCTACAAGTCATTAATGAAAACACAAATAACAAAAAAAGTCAAAGAACTGAAGTGATGATTAATATAGGAAGGTATAAAAATGGCCATCAATCATATTAAGAAGTTATTACGTATCATTGTTAATAGATGCCATCTAATAACTGAAAATACCACATATTCATCAGAATTGTTAAGATTAAAACTCCTGATGTTATGGTTTGTGTCTAGATATCCCCCAAAGCCTCATGTGGTCATAGGTGGGGCTGCTGGGATCAAGGATATGATGCTATGGGAGTGCTACCCACCCTAAAACCAGGTAGCATGGATAAAATATAAAGGACAGAAAGAGGCTTGCTTTACCGCTCTTTTGCTCCCCTTGCCTGCCTTGCTGCTTTCTGCCCGTCTGCCAGGCCGCTCTGCCTTGGATCCAGCTGACTGTGGACTGAAACCTCTACAAACTGTGAGCTAAATAAACCTTTCCTTCCTTAACTTTGGGTGTCGGGTATTTTGTCTCAGCAATGAGAGAAAAGAAACTAAGATACCTGTTGATATCAAATATTGACAAAAATGTGCAGAAATGTGAAAATCTTACATATTTGTGGCTTAGAATGGTAAAACCATTTTTCAAAATGATCTGATTTTTTAAAAAGTTTAAATATATAGCTACTCTATGACCCAGAAATTCTATCCATAGGTATTTCCTCAGAGGAAATTAAACATGTTTTCTTTTGAATATTAGAGCTTTAGTCACAATAGCTAAGGACTGGAAACAACCCAAATGTTCATCAACAATAAACGAATAAGCAAAATCTAGTGTATTCGCACAGTAGAATGTAGCATAATAAAAAAGAATAGACCATTGATGGATATGACATAAATCATTTGCAAAACAACTACACAGCTTAAGTCCTTTTTATCAAGTTCAAAATAGGCAAGTGTGATCAATAGTGACAGAAAGCATATCAGTCACTGTCTCTGAAGATTATCGACTGGAAAAAGGTATTCAGGACAATTTCGGGTTCATGGAATATTTAAACTTACATTTGTGTGATGTTTACATTTTTATATATATATATATATATATATATATATATATATATATATATATACACACACACACACACACACATAAATTAATAGGAATGTTGTATAAACTACAGTTTTTCTTCCAAAACTTGTTTTTCTTCCAAAGCACCTAGGCTTGCAAGAATTTTAATGTGAACTGAAAAATCCCTAATAATTATAACACGAATTCTTTCAAATTTGTATGATACACTGAATTTTGTACATTAATTTATTTTCATCTATGCCAGAGAATCTTTTAGTATTATGATGTTTACAACACATTGTTAAAAGACTAGTGAAATTGGTTATCACTGGAAAGGATGTAAGAAAGACATTGAAATGTTATTTTAACCTATAGAGATGGCTACGAAAAATTTAAATCACAGTTTTAAATCAGAACTATTCAACCCAATGAGTAAGATGATCAAGTTTTGTGGTTCAGGCAAGATTAATGAGAAAAAAAAATCAAAAACCTTCAACTAAAAATGTAGTTGATAAAGAAATGCTTTCATAAGAGGAGAGAGTAAAGACTATCTTTGCTTGTCAAGATAGGAGCCAGCAAGGATAAAAGTTCTAATGAATGGAAGACCTTAGTGAATTCACTTAGAAAGAACCTTCAGTAAACTCTGCTAATCACTAATTTGCTCAGGAGTTTCATCCTAATCAGGAGAGACACTATTTCAGCTAAGGCCCACCTAATCTATTAGCAGTGGCTGCCTGAAATCCAATTTGAGACATATTCTCTGGAGTGTGTGGGCTCACTGCTAAGAGCACCATGACTGATGAGAGGTGCCTTCTCTGGTCAGGGAACAGGAGAAACAGAGTGTTTTCTGGTGTGTTGACAAAGGATCACCGAGCTCATCCCTGAATAGCTATAGCCAAGACAGCTCGCACCATTGTCAGGTAGTCCATTTAGAGGAAAATTTGGCTTCTTTTTCATCCTAGCTTTCCATTATTGAGATAAATAAACTTAATTTTTCTTCAACATTCCAGACAGTTAGAAAAATCTATTATGCTCTTATTAATTTCTTATTTTAGTAAAATATCCATTTTATTCAGATGTTCCTCATAGTCCCAGTTGCTCTTCCTGTTTAAAAATTCCAAATGGCAGCTTATGGCACAGGATTTGGGCCATATCGAATTCATCACTGTATCTCAGGTACATACAGAGCACACACTAGATACAGTAATCAAAATTTACTCAATAAATAAAATAATTTGTCCAGTTGTGAACTAAATTTTCTGGTAAAGATGATTGATTTCTTTTAAAATTCTCTCACAATTCTGTGGAGATATCTGTAATATACTGTATTAACAATCATACAAAGATTTCAAAATAATATTTCAGGTGTCAGGAAATAATATTATATTTGTCCATATACAAAACAAAATAAAAGCAGTGCTTACTTCCTATATAAGGTACTGACACTGAATGTTTATAGCGTGAGTTATGAAGAGATGTTTGCACCATAGCAAAGGCGAAACCATTACTTAGTGTTCCCTTTCTCCACATTCTCCTACGTAGTGAATGAGTTGATTTCATATATTTGATCTCATTACTTCAGAAGAAATTTGTAGAACATTCTATTCTGGCTATTGCTCAGCAGCCATTTTCTTCTCTTGTATCTTGCAGCAACCTGGCTATAAACTTAAGAAAAATGTTTTTCTATCTAATTATTAGTTTCCCAATTTTGAAAGTAGGGCCAGAGACAGTGTCGCTTTCACCATTTTGTCTCCATTTCATGGAATAATGTGCAGCATATGGCTATCAGTGAAACTGTGCTTATTAATTGGAAGACAGAATGGATTTAAGCACCCATCTCCACCTCAAAGGCTTAACAGTAATTCAACATTCATATGGTGTTGTTTTCACAGTAATGGCAATTGTCTTATATGTTTTACGTGTTTACTAGCCTGTTACTCTGGCTGTTAATCTGCTTGTACGATAATTAACCTGATAAGAACTTGTAAGAGAAATAAATGAACCTGATACATAATAAACAACTTGATGAGGACTTATAAAATAAATAAATAAATCTGACATTGGCAAAGAAGAGGGGCAGAGGGGAAGGGGAAAATAATTGAGGTGTGTTATGTACGTGCACCAATTCTCCACAATGAATACAATTCATTACGTACTGCAAAAGTGTGGTGATAAAAATTACAAATTTCCAAAAGAACACTAATGGCAAAATCACAGGGTTTGAACAAATATTTTGTTCCAAGAATTTTGCTAGACACTGTAAAGTACATATACTATTTGTTTCTCATCAAACTATCTCATTATATACATGACTGTTGTTTACTTCCACGTGGATCACTAGACAAATGCTGTATTACTTACAAATAACACAAACACAAGTGTCATTCAAATAAAAATGCTGTTTTAATGGAAATAATATCTATATTTTGGGGGAACATTTCTGAAGAAATAAAAATTGATTTAATTTACTGCCAGTTATGATTTTTAGCACCATTAAATTCAACCATAGTTTCTATTAGGATATAAATGTAATTATTTGGAGAAATAAAACTAAAATAAATTATTAAAGCTGATATGCATTACAATTAACTACTGGGACAAATAATTTTTTTTAAGTCTATGTCTAAAGTACAATGCTTTAAACATTAATTATACAAATCATTTTTCACATCTTTACATAATTTAACTATATCCACTTTAATGAGTATAAAAGAAGGAAAATAATTAGGGAAAATTATTTCAATTTAATATGTTCATAAATATCTTCTTTATGTGCAGATATTGTTATATAATAAAATAAACTCCTATAAAATCAAATTATTTTTATTTGGGTAACTTTCCTGGGATAGGTTCTTTAATAACAATACAATTATCACATTTTATCTAGACTATGAGCAGTTCTAGACGAGAAACAGAGTCCTGTAATTTACTACACAAGTTTATTGTTTATTTTTAATTGGCTCTGAGTTGTCTTTTCTACTGTGAGATAATGTTCTTTCTACTAATGAACTTTCTCTTTAATAGAAAAAGACTTCCTGCACGGTGCTACAAACAAGATTTTAAGCAATTTTAATCCCATAAACAATAATTACTGTGCTATTTATAAATAAGGAGTCGTGAAATAACAGAGTATGGTAATGCAATACCATCCTCCATCTCCCTCTACAGTTTATTAGAATAAAGAACTAACAGTTAATTTCCTTGATCAAGTCAGAGTACACGGTGCTCCTAGGAACGGAGCATTAGTCAAACTTACAGCACCACAGACCAGAGAGGGGAGGAGACTGCAGGATGTGATGCACTCTGTGGCCTTCCACAGGTAGGATGTTTTGATTCTTACGTAAGCGCTACAAGTGAGGCTCGGAGGAGTTGTTCTGTACTGGAGTTAGCCACATGACTAGCAGACAGCAGACATCTCTGGCCTGGATTTTTTTCCGAGTTATTCTGTATAATTTGGTAGAGGAAATGCTTGGTCCCTTCCAGTCCTGTTTTTAGAGAGAAGAAAAGACATCCGCCCACTAGGGAAGAGTATTTGGATGGCTATTCCTTTCTCCTCCCTTCCGTCCATTCCCTCCTTTCCAAGGAGACGTGAGTCAGTCGGTGAACTACGGTAACTTTAGCAACAGCTTCCTCAAGGCCACCCATCGATCGCGTTTACTGTACTTCTGCTGGCTGCGTTCTTCAGCTCTGCTACAAAGTGCTGTTGAACATTTCAGTTCATTTGGCTAACTGTCCATTTATCATCATGTGAGCCATATTAAGAAAAGAAGGGTGAATGATCTGGTGGCTCCACATCTCCAAAGCTTGGAAAACAGTCATCCAATAATGTTTCCCTGTGCACACCTCAGTTCAGAACAGCGAGAGCTTCTCAGCTCTTCTCACATCAGGGAACAAATATAAAACTGTGATTTTTGGCAAGCTGGTAAACAGAGGTGGTTCCCGCGCCGTAGCCAGGGGAGGGATCTAGCTGCCCGGGCCTGGACGGCTCCCTCCGGGGCAAGGACAACTGACTCTGTTGTTGAGCGCTTTGAATAAATGTGTGCCGCGTCTGCTTTCTTTCTTTCTCACAGCTGATGGAGCGTGACCTTCTTAAGAAAAAGGTACGTTCGTTCTGTGAACCCCGAGGACGCTCACAGAGAGCTGGAATCCAGCCTAATTTAACGTTAATCCCAATCGAAGGTAGGTTTAGTTTTCTGGTAATTGGCAATACCAGTTACACTGGCTTCTCTATATTCCTTAAAGCAGATCTCAATTAGGTAACATTAAAGACGGGTACAATTGTACTACTAATTGCCTACGTTTTAGAAATATCACTTTATATTTTAAAACGTCCATTTCTTAAATGAATCCTAATTAGGCTAAAAATTGACAGAAAATGGGCCTGTGTTCTAATTGTTTATTGTCATTTACTCATTTAAAAAAGTTTCCTTTTTGCTGATTATCAAAGTATCAGTTGATTGAGCTGAAGATACCTTATCAATACTCTATGAGACACAATAATTCAATGCATGTTCTGGGACAGACTAGTATGATCAACTCTGGGTTTCTTTGGTGCAAAAGAATATGAAAATTTCTGCAGCTTAGTAACTGCAGAAATTCAAAACAGGCAAACCATTTCTGCAAACGGCCAGACAATAAATATACTTCCAGCACTGAGCACAGAGCAGACAGGTTACCCTAGGGACAACTCACCTCTGACGCTGTAGGGCAGTACAGGCAGCCTTAAATAATACTTAAAATGAGCAGGCTGGATTTAGCCCCTGGGCTGTAGTTTGCAGGCCTCCTATTTTAATTTACTTCTGTTTGTAGATAAAGTGCTATCCAGAGAGGCTATTGCTTGTCTAGGGTTTCAGATCAAAGGCACTTAGCCAAGTCTGCCTTCTCCCAATTGTTCACTGTGTATACTAGTACCTTGTTTCCATCTGTGTACAAACACTATGGAAGTAAATGGCACTAAAATGATGAAGGGATTTCATTTCTGATATGTAAAGATAAAAAAAAAACTAACCAAATACTACTAGACAATATTTCCATGCTAAATATTGTGTATTATGTAATATGCTAAATTTTTGCATTCATGTTCTTATTTAACCCCCTACCCATTCCTATGAGGAACACACTTTTATTATCTGCAGTTTATGCATAGGAAACTCAGACACAGAAGTTTTAGGTAAATTGTCAAGGCTGCAAATCCTGTTAAGAGACGTAGCTAAGATTCCAATCCTCTTACCAAAGCTAAAATGTTTAGTCATATCATATTAGCTCTATTTATAAATATGGTGAATGTGATGGATACAAATTGTTCAGGCCCACTGAGATGCTATTCCATATTCTTTGGTAACTATAACAGATTGAGTAGTAGTCCCCTAGAGCTATTAAATTCTAATCCTTTCAATTTGTTAGTCTTATAATATTAGGAAAAAAAGAGCTTTGCACATGTCATTAAGTGAAAGATTTTGAACTGAGGGGATTACTGTCAATTATCCAGTTGGGGTACCTAAATAAATGTATGGCTATCTTTTGCCACTACTGGGGATTGAAATCAGGACCTTTGCACTGAGCTACACTCCCAGCCCTTTTATTTTTGTATTTTGAAAAGGGGTCTTATGGAATCAGGAGGAAAGAATTTGCTTAATAATAGAAGCAACCAGAAGAAGTCAGTTCAGATATAGATAGTCTTGAGTTTGAGTGGCTGCTTTCGAGTCCATGCACGAAGCTTGTAATGAGATCAGCCATACTACTAAAACTCCTGGCAGGAGGAACCAAAAACTTCCTCTTATAGAGGAGGGTTGATAGAACTGAATTCTCTATTATACCATCGGAGATACTACAAATGTTCGATCTAATGAACATTTTAGAAACTGTCTATAAAGCCAAATGTATATCAGCTCATGAAATACTGATCTTACGATTTAAAAATCTTATTGAAAATAAAGACTCCATGAGAAAAATATATAGCATATCAACACATTTCATGTCAAGAAGATATTAAAAGCCCTGAAAAATCAAATAATAGGCAATGAAAACAAAGTAGTAATAAAAACCTACCATCTAAGAAATGCCCAGGACCCAGTAGATTCACTGCTAAATTCTATAAGAACTTCAGGTAAGACTTAAGGCAATCAAACTCTGTAAAGAAATTGAAAGGGAGATTGTACTCCCAAAGTGATTCCTGGTAGCTAGCACTACCCTGATTCCAAAATCAAAACAGAGAGTTTTGGATCAATACCTTTAATGAACATAGAGGCAAAAATTCTCAAGATACCGGCAACCAGAATTCAACAAATGGTCATAAAGTTCATACACCATGATGAATTAGCTTTCATCCTAGGAATCCAAGGATGGTTCAACATGCAAAAATCAGTATATGTAATACATCACATAGACAGAAGCAAGGACAAAAATCACATGATCAACTCAACAGACACAGATAAAACTTTCGACAAATTGCACAAGCTATTCATGATAACACCCCAAGGAAAACAGGTATAGAAGGACTTTATATCAATCTGATACAAGCCATTTATGAAAAATTTATTTGTCAACATCATAATAAATGGGAAACACTGAAATTTTTCCCTCTGAAGTCAGGAAGAAGACAAGAAGGTCCACAATCACCATTCCTGGTCAGTGTATACTCAAAACATTAGCTAGAAAAAGACAAGAGAAAGAAAAGGGGTATGCATAGGAAAGGAAGAACCTAAATTATCATTGTTTGCAGATGATATGATCATCTCCATAGAAGACCCAAAATTTCCACCAAAATTATTTTAGAATTAATAACCAAATTCAGTATTGTACAGGGTACAGATTCAATACACGAAAATCAATAGTGTTGATGTACACCAAGAATAAACTCACTCAGAAAAATATTATGACAGCATTACTACTGAAAATAGCATTAAGCAACTATATCCTTAGGAATTAATCTAACCAAGGAAGCAAAATACTTATGCAACAAAAGCTACAGTACTCTGGAAGAAGAGGTTGATGAGAATCTCTGAAAATGGAAAGAGACTTGCTTCCAGGATAGGCAGAACCGATACAGTCAAAATGACCATACTTCCAAAACTGATATACAGGTTTAAGGCAGTGCTAACAATTTTACCAACAGCATTCCCCACAGAACTAGAGCAAACAATCCTAAAATTTACAGAGAATGAGGAGAGATCCAGCATAGCAAAAGCAATCCTGGGCAACAAAGGCAAAGCAGGAGGCATCACAATCCTAAACTTCAAGTTATATTTTAAAGTTATAGTAATAAAAGGAGCATGGTTCTGGCACAAAAATAGACATGTGGATCAATGGAACAGAAGATGCAGAAACAACCTCAGGTACATTTAGCCATTATGATGTTTGACAAAGGAGCCAAAACAAGCTGCAGCTAAATCACCCTCTTTAAAAAATAGTTCTGGGAAAACTGGCTATCCACATGCAGAAGATTGAATCCAGAGCCACATCTCTATTTACTAAACTAAAATCAAAATGGACCAAGGATTTAAATGTTAAAATAGAAAAAATCTACCGGAAGATAAAATAGGTACAACAGAAAAGGACTTTTTGAACAGAATCCTAGTGGCACAAGAAATAATACTGAGAATCAACAAATGGAATCACATCAAATTAAAGAGCTTCTGCACAGGAAAGGAAACAACCAACAGAGAGAAGAGACAACCTACAGAATGAGAAAAACAAAACAAAACAAACAAACAAAAAAACCTTTTGCCAGCTATTCCTCAGGCAGAGGACTAACTTCTAGAATACATATAAAGAGCTTAAAAAATTAGACTCCCCAAAATATAAGACCTAATCAAAAATTGGGCAACCAAAATGCATGGACATTTCTCAGAAGAAGTACAAATGGCCAATAAATACATGAAAAAATGTTCAGCATCTCTGGCCATTACAGAAATGCAAATTTAAACAATACTGAGTTTTCACTTTCTCCAGAAAGAATGGCTATTATGAAGAAATTTAAGAATAACAAATGTTGTTGAGGCCACAGGGAAAAAAGGAGCTCTTCTACATTGTTAGCTGCAATGTAAACAAGTCAACCACTATGCAAATAAATGTGAACTTTCAAAAAAAAACCCCTTAAAACTAGCAATTCCATTTGGCCCAGCTATTCTCCATCTAGATATCTTCCCAAAAGAATTAAAGACACCATAGTACAAGGATACATGCATATCTGTGTTGATAGCAGCAAGATTTATAATAGCTAAATCTTGCCAGTGGACCATATGTCCATTAACAGATGAATGGATAAAGAGTATTTAGTATTTATACACAATGGATTACTACTGTGCCATAAAGAAGGATAAACTTGAGTCATCTGTAAGAAAATAAATGCACCTTGAGATCATAACTTTATGTGGAATAAAACAGACACACAAGCTTAAATATTGCATGGTTTATATTATACGAGAAACCCAAAATATAAATAAAATGCAAAATAAAAATTGATAATAGGAAATAGGGAGATAGATATTTTGTAAAGGGGCCTGGAATTGGAAAGCATGAAAAAGGAATTAAGATGTGGTATGTACCAACTCCTCCCAATGCATGCAATGATTATGTGCTGTAAACATGTACTAATAAAAAATAAAAAATAAAAAAATTGCGTCAAGACCTAGTGGACGTTTGCGTAGTACCTCGAGAAGGAGGGGACAATATATGAATCCTTTTCATTCTTTCTTTTTCTCTAATTGCTAAAACATTATCACCTTATAATCATTTTATCACTTTGTTCCTAATTATTGTATAGATCTATCTTGCTCTTGAAAATATTTAGCAAGTATATAATTCTTATGATATTCCTACTGTTTCTCCATTTCTTTGCTAATGTCTGTATTAGTATTTCATTCTTAACTCATAGACTTAAATATTCATTTTATTTTGCAACCAAAATAGTCAAAGGATGAGAATTTTGTAGGTTCCTTTGCAAAGGTACTTTTGTATTTTATCTCGAAACTGAAATTTGGTGTATAAAAAATAATTTGTTAACAAAATGATTTTTTCATAGTATACAACTAGAAACTTCAATCCAGCTGAAAATTCAACTGTAAATTATGCAAGTTTGATTTTCTTATACAAAATCATTTTCTACCATATGAGATAACACGTTCAAAAAAGCTGTTTTTTCCAATATAAGCGTTTCAATTGGTAATATATAACTGAAGCAACATAATTTAATAAGTTATCTATAATCTAAATGCTCCTAAATTTCTTTAAAAACATTCTTCTTGGCCACCCCCCAAATAGAAAAATGGCTGAACGAAGGACATAAACATTTTAAAAAATGAAATGAAACAGACATTAAATACACAAACATAGCAATCATTCTAGTTTGAAATATTCTCTGATTTAATGGGAATTTTGGTTGTTTGGTAAAAAAAAAATTACTGAATAAAGGAAGTTTCTATAGATAGAAACAGCAAAAAAAAGTTAAAAATCTTTATAATTTTTGCAATACTCATATTTCACATATAGTTGACTATAATATAGCATGATTTTTCTATCTAGAAAATACCATATCTGTTGCTAATGCAAAGATGAAAATGAAAACATTAAGTAACTTACAATATGAAATATAAGAAACTGAAGTCTTTAGACAGCCTGGCCATACAGTCTGTGGCTCTCTGACACATTTGGCTGGATTGTGAGGAGGGTGTGTGAGCTAATTGTTTTGTCCACAGCACTTATTGTTTTATACACAGCTCACTGAGTCAATTCTGCAGCTAAACTTGCTCATTTGGTTCTGTGTTCAAATCACTATATCCAAAATTTCTCTGAATTTCATTTTTATTTTATACATATATTCAAAATATTACTAGAAATATAGTTTTAATACCATGAACATGTTGTCCTTTGGTGTACATGTGGACACTTTGCTGGATACAGAACTGGGAAGACTTAGGTATGGCCTGTCACCCAGGGAATAGACATAGAACTTCGTGTCTTTTCATGTATCATCCTTCCTATAACTAGTGGAGAACTCTTTCAGGTGTGTCCTGTTTTCTTCCTTCTTTTATGTTTTGAATCACCTAATCTGTTGAACCCTGAAATTCCAAGAACCTTCATTTCATATAAGGGAAAAGTGAAGACCAAGTACTCTAAAACAAAAGTTTCCAATAGGCCTTTGGTGACTAAAGAATAAAGAAATACAGAATAAAGGGATAAAGAAACGTAACAGAGGACTAAAACCTAGTATTGTGGCACATGATGCAGAATGGATTCCAATGCCACTTTAATCAGTAAGTCTTAAAAGAGTCACTCGTTCCTGAGGAGGTCATCCTCAACAAGTGATCTCAAGGATAGCAGGGGTAGTATAACAAAGGGAAACGAACAACCATTTGGTGAGTGCGAACTTTCTTGTAGACACTCTATTCAGCATTCTTCATGCCATATTGCATATGATCTTTATGACCTTGTCACACTTAATAAGGAATATGGTGTGCTCAATAAAAAATAAAGGAAGACATAATTCAATAGGGAAAAACATGGATTATTCAGTGTTTTGTTCTGACCATGGAAAAACCAACTTAGGAAAAAATTAGATTTGAAATTGCAGTAACACGTTATATGTAATAAATGAAACAAAAAAATACAAGTTCATGGGCAAATCAAAATTAAATAAACCAACAGTATTTTAATGAGTATCTTTTATGTGCAGGGTATCGTACTGGTTTCATAGTACAAAGTTTAACACAGTTTTTGGTTTTTCTGCACATCATAAAGTTACTTGAAAGCAAGTATGTTTTTAAAGTGACCTCCCTAGAGAAAATGGGAGTGTACTAAACACTTCTTGTACATCTCAAGGACTTTTTGCCCAAACTCTCATGCTAGTACTGCTTCTGTGACCAGTTCAGACAGGTTTTGACTCATTTTGCCCAGATGGAACCGACTCTAGGGTATTCTGCTAGGCAACTTCCAAATGTGTGATCTGGAAATGTGCATGAATTAATGGCCTTGAAGGTCACCCTGGTCAGTGAGTGATGAGAGTCTGTGAGTGAGTAACTTCCTTTCTACTACCCACAAGTATACAGTGTTGAGAACATGTTTTACAAAGCTCATTAGAATACCCCCAGCAAGGAGACTCAGATAAGGTGCACCCAACTAGACCACACATGTGTGCACTGACATCTCCTTTCTCTCTCTCTCTTTTTTTTTTTTTTTCAGTACTGGAGATTGAACTGAAGGTCTATACATTGAGCTACGTCCCCAGCTCTTTGGGATTTTTAACTGGAGAGAGGGTCTTGTACATCATTAAATTGCCCAGGCTGGGCTTGAATTTGCAATCCTCCTGCCTTGGGCATCCAGTGCACTGAGTTTACAGGCGTGCCCAACCCTGTCCTGCTCTCTCCTCTTTTTGCTTTACAAATCCTGTCTTGCAATCTGTTTCTAGGGGTTTGGGCTCAAGAATCAGGAAGATTGGGGTTTGAATCCAGGCTTCACTGTAGCAAAAGCATCTCAGTCTGAATAATTAATATGGTTGTGCTCCAGTTTCTTTACTTGCAAGGGTAAAATGATAGTTACTGTCAGTTTAATGTGATAGTGTTTGAGAAAGCATAAATGCCAAAAAGACAAAAAAAAAACTAATGAAAAAAGTTTTAATAAAGAGAGCACATAAGAAGTTGTAAGTTAACCAAGTGTGGTAGTGCACACCAATGATCCCAGCACTCCTGAAGCTGAGGTAGGAGGATGGAGAATTCAAGGGCAGTCTGGGAAGTATAGTGAGTTCAAGGTTAGCCCGACTGTATAGCAATGCTCTGTCAAATAAACAAACGGCTGTACAAAACAGAATAAACAGTAACAAGCACAACGACAACAAAAAAAAGTAAGGAGAAGGATTTTTTGTTTATTTTATTTTGAGTTTTGCTATTGTTGTTGTTTTGGTTTTTTTGGTACTATAGATTGACCCCAGGGCTTGCACACACTAGGCAAACTTTATACCACTGAGCCACATCCCCAGTTTAGCCCAAGAGAAGCATTTTTACACCACGGACACTTAAACATTTAGTAGGATACATTTAATTCTTCTGCAAAGTCCTGTTTTCAGGGCTTCAGAAAAGTGAAGCTGTTAAATACATTAATCTTTATTATCCCTCATGAATATTAAGTTTCTTTGCCATAAAGATTCAAGAGATCTGATGGAAATACAGAAAAAAATATTCCAGCAATCATTTGCATTTCTTGTCTTCTGTATATTATAACATATTATTGAGAAGTAAAATGAAATTGATGAACGGAATGCTGCCTACTGAATATTAAAATTTGTTCAGCAAACTTATTTTTCCAAGATTCCTCACCCCATCAATACCCTTAATATCCCTATGGGCAAGTCCATTATCCAAAGAGGGAAACACTGATGATAATTTGATGGGTGGGAGGGAAATATGTGATCGATACACACTGAAATATTTGCTCTGTTTTTTTCAATTTTGCTTCTGTAGGAGAATGGTAGTTTAATACTTTCTTAAAATTGATGTATTTTTTACTTGCTAAGTCATCTTAGTAAAAAACATTAAATTTTCATTTTTGATAGAAAATCTATTCTAAGGGCAGATGAACTAAAATAATGCTTTGTTATATTTGGGATACATTTATATCTAATTGCTGTATTTGTTTCCCCTACTCCTAAAGCATGAGATGGTCACAGATAGTGTGAATTTACCTAAGAGTCAGAAGATATATCAAACTAGATTTGTAGGTTTTCTTCCCTAGGTATTTCACTACATCCATTCATTTGTTTCCTCTTTAAACATTCAATTGCTAATTAGTCTCTAAGTAAATTGAATTTTTTGTTAAAACATGTCTTAAATTCAGCATTCATCATTTTCTGCTGTTTTTATTTTAGGGTTATACAGATGTATCAAAATGACCATAACACTTACTGGGTGGAACAGATTAACCAAAGGATTGTTGAGTTTACTTTCAATCATAGTTCATATAAAATTTAGTCCTAAGACCAAGAACTGAGTAGCAATTTTGTACCAGTTTATTCTGAGCTATTGACTTTTCTTTGAATTTTTGCTTTGAAAACTGAAACTTTTCAAAATTGTGGTGGTAAAAGTAGAATTTCTAATATTTACTTTTGTTGTGGTTCATAAAGTTTTAGGTCAGTTATATAGATAAACCGAGCAAGGAAGATATAAAATTCAAGCTTTAAATTAAGGATTATATATTATACTGGAAAAGTTAATTACACTTTCACTTTTATTTCGCTACAAATATACCAACACAAAGTTGGATGCTATACAGTTCCACACATTGATCAAATATTTCCAAATAGAGAAAAAGCTATTTATGTGTTTTAATGAAATTCATCAGTTGGATATAGCTTTTTATATTGGTTTAATGACTCTATTGAAGTACTATAAACTGTATTTAAAAGGAGCTCTATTGTCATGATTCCTATACAGGGATCAATATTTTAACACAAATAGAGTTCATTCTATTTGGTCAGTTCATCTTCATTAACAGTTTTACAAAGAAAATTACACAGTTCTGATATTCACATTTTTCTTTATTTCAATATTAATCAGTCAATTGAGATAAAAGGCCATTATGGTCAAAGACACAAAAGAGAAATGTAGCCATCGATTACTGAACATTTCAGCTCCTGTCTTCCGAGCTGCAAAAGCTCACAGAAAGTCGATACAGATCAGTTAATTCCGTGTGCTGTTTTACAAGAGGTTACGTGGAAATACTAGCATGGAAACTGTAGATACGGAACTGTGCTGTGAAAGCTATGGCTCACGAAGTTGCTGAACCTAATTTCATTTCATCTTTTCTCTGCCTTCTAAATGATTTATATAAAAGAAATTCATTTTAAGATCTTCGGTTGGCCATTTTGCTGTCAAACAATAGTTACTGACATGCCAGAGTCAGAATATGAGGTGCGAAAGTGGAATGATAGCTGTGAAGAAAAGGACTCCTAAAAATTAACGTGTTAACTCAGACGTATTGAAAATAAAAGGAGTACCAGTCTCCATTTACACCTTGGCGGTACATCCTTAGAACATATGTCCAACACCAAAGACTCTCCTTCGAAACATCTTTGGATCAAACTGAATTCAGATGACACGTTTCAGGCTGAACAGATCTGTTAAAGTGACATTTTCAGGAAGAGGGAATTGAGGATCTTAGGTGCGAATCTCTGTTCTTGTGCTCTCAGTACTCAAAGGACACAGACTGTACTAAAATATCCTAAGTGTCATCACTTCCTGGTGAGACTGGCACGTATCTAAGGGATTCTAGACACTTTACTAAGGCGGCGCTTTTGATAGAATTATGTTGGTGAAAATAGCCACGAACCTAGTTTTTCTCATGTAAAAATCCCCTTTATTTAAAAAAAAAATCCATGTCTTTCTGAAGTGCAAAAGAAAAAAAATTTTCCAACTAAAATATACGCTAAAGCAGACTGAAGATAAATCAAGAACAAGACTGCAGAAATATCTGCTTTCCACCCTTTTTTCACTCTCCGTCTTCTTCACACTACTTTCCTGCTTTGGGCTCTCTTCTGAGGCAAGCAGTTTTCTTGAAATATTGGCAAGAATCTTGCCCCAAACTACTACGAATCTGAAAGGAAAATGCGATTTGGAAGTATTTCAAATTTTACTCACCTCTCTGCCAGACCAACTATGCCTTTTTCCTTTCAGTCTGATTTCCATCCATGTAGAATAAATAACTATATGCCAGACCATGTCAGGGTAATTTACCTGAGTTATCGCATTGTAATTAATTACGAAAACCTCTTTTTGATTTTAAGGCTGCAAACTGTTTAACTGCTACCAAGAAAAAGATGATGTATTCAAACTACTTGAGTAGTCTGAAATATTTTTGCAAGAGATTGAGAAATTGATGTATTTGAATGCAATCTAAAGTATGAATACTACAGCAATGCCTATCATAAAACTTGGAAATAGCACCATGTAATAATATGTTTTGAGAGAAAAACATATTGCACCTGGTGGAAGGAATTGGATGGGAATTGAGTTTTCACAACTGAAACATTGAATTTGTAAGAGAGTACACAACTCTAGAAGGTGTACAAAATATCTTCTCTCTCTCTCTGTGTCTCTCTCCCTGTCTCTCTCCATTTAGAGCCTGCAGACAGGTAAAAATAAATGATTTACAGGGTGCCATTTGCCTCCTCTTTGCCTCCTTACTCAAAGTATCTATGATGTGGATGAAATTAAATTCTAGAAAGTTTGAAACTCTGCTGTCAGAGTTTGGAAACACTAACTTAAAAATCCTCAATTTAATTTACTTTTCTTACTAATTTTTGGTCTAAGAAATCATTTATCATTCTTTTATCAGACAGCTAATACTTGCTTACATTATGGAGTACAATGAAATAGAGCAAAATTCTCACAATAGTTAAACAGGAATGATGGGGTACAAAGTAATTAATTTATGAATTGTTAATAGTTTCAATAGGTAATCGTTTTAATTGTTAATAGTCACTGTTGAGTTATAAGCAGTAAAAAACATGTAAAAAAACTACATTTACATCTGACAACTGATTGCCCTGGATAATTTTTTCTCATGCCACCTTCAGCATTAACATGGCAGGACATTAGAAACATAATTGTGACAGAAAGAGCAGGAAGGAGGGTGAACCAAGGAGAGGAAGCAGACTCTTTTGACAAAAAAGGAAGCAAAGAGATTTTTAATAAAATGAGAGAAAGCATGTTAATAAAAATGTAAAATCTGGATAAGAGAATCAAGTATAATTGGATGTGCAATAGGATCTATAATTCACAGATTAGGTAAGTTATTTTTGTGCTAAGTATACAACAGCATTTCTTATAAGGCCTAGATTAAATTGTCCTTCTATCTAAAGGAGCACAAATTTATAGATATGATAGAAACTTTTTTATGTCCTAGAATATTGTTTCAAACATCAAAGTTTGAAATTTATTTGCACAAAATATTTATGACAAAGAACTACAGGCTAAAAAACTTTCCAGGAAATAAAATAAACCTAAATGTTTTAAGGGAAAGTATTAATTTTTTCCCTACATCTAGATACCATATTTGTAAAATGATTCATGAATGATACATTAGAAGAATAAACATCTATTTTTTTCTAATTAGAAGAGTTTGGACAATAAAATTTAAAAATAATTTTCTCAAAAATTTCACCTCGCCATCTTTTTCTATCTTACTGTTATGTAAATAAAGAATAAAATAATCTTATAGAGAAATATATTTATAAAAAAAGTATATGTATATTTATAGCCCAAATCCAACTACTCAGTCATCTCTCAAAAGTGCTGCTCTTTTAGAAAAATTTATAAGTACTTTCAATTATATTCAAAGGTATATATACTATGCAGCAAAACTATATCATTATTTTTCCACTTAATTTCTTTTCTCGATTTTTATGGCAAGAATATTTTAATTATTTTCCATCAATTTATATAAACAAGGTCATAGTTTGATTACCTTTATTCTGTATCAATGAAAAAGAATAGTCTTTTTGGCGGGGAGCAGCACTGGGAATCCAACTCAGGGCCTTGTACTTGCTAGGCAAATGCTCTACCACTGAGCTAAATATCTAACCCCAAAAAGAATGGTCTTAATTAAGAAAAATTATTAAAATATAACTATTATTTAATGTTTTCCTCCTTTAACTTCCTTTTAAAATCTTTTTTAATAGAACAGTTAAATTTACTTATTGATATTCATTCTCCTTTTAAACTACTACTATAATTGCACATATATTTTTGTTGCTATGAAAAAGTTAATTATGAACGTGTTCTCTTTTGCTGAAATTAAATTCAATTTTATAAACAGAGTCAAGATTAATTTGTATTTTATTAACATTATGTCCCATCTTTACAAAACTTTATAGTTGCAATCTTGCAAAATTAGAATATTACCCACTAGGGTTGGCTTAAAATCTATCATTTTGAAGACTTTATAAACAATGAAAGGATAAAAACTTCCCTCGAGAATGATGTTATTTTAATACAAGGAAAAAATGTGGTTATTTGCTTAGGTAAATTCTATTGACTTAATGCATGTAACTTCTGTTGACTGTATACTATACAATACTGTATACATATACTATACTATACTATACTATACTATACAATACTATAGTATCACAGCAATTACACTGCATTTCAACTAGGTGTTAAATAGTTTAATGTAAGAAAACATTTAAAAACTAAAGTATTAAACTGACAAAAGTTAGTTTTATAGTGCTTTCAATAAAAAAGATAGCTTTATAGGTGTAGTGATATTGTCTGTCAAGGAAAAATAATTGTTTGATTGAACTGATTAAAACAAGTGTTTTATTTGCTCTGACTTGAAAAAATATAAACTAGGAGTTGCGTTTAGTCACCTTCCATCATGAGGTAGAACTCAGCTGAGAATAAAGCCACGCAATGTAAGTTAGTGATGAACTAGAGAAACATACATACATTCAGTGGCATTTGTAAGGTCTAGATTCTACTCATTTCTAATGTTAGAAAATATTCTTGAAGATTTCGGTTCTTTGAGCAAACAAATTTTCCTTTGTTTCTTTAGTTTGAGTTGAAGTTCGTCAATTAAAAATAGAGAGAATCCAGAATATCAACAAGTGAGAAACTATTATTTTAAAATTTGGTGTCAGCATTTAAAAATAATCCATGTGGTTTACCTACTTGATCCATTTGAATTGTTTTTCATACAGGGCATTGCTTTTCTAAAAAATGACATTTCAAATTTAGAATAGTTCTACATTTGCAAAAGTAGTACAGAGAGTTCTGATTTACTGAAAACCAAGTATCCACTTGGTGGAAATCTTTTCTTTCTATAACCTTGAAAGTTTTGAGGACTAATGACCAGCTAGTTTTGTAGAATGTCCCTTAATTGTGACTTTTCTGCTGGGGTTTTTTTTTTTTTTTCCTTCTTTTCAAGATTAGGCTGTGATTGCAGGTTTGGGAGGAAAAGACCACAGAATTTAAGTGTGATTGCTTTCATAGCATGTCAAGGTTGCCCAGTGGCAACTGCAGATTTGTTTATTATCTTCTGGGTTTTTGTTTTCATAGAACCTCTCCCTCTTCATTCTGTTAGTTTTGTTTCTCTGGAGAGCTCTCACTAATACAATGAGGTAACAATTCACGTAAGCCTTTTCATATTCTTACTCCATGTCTGCATTCATGGAATTTCTATTTTTCATTTTTTCTATTGAATTTCTGATGTAACTATCAGTGGATATATGGCCTCATACAGTTAATTGATTTGCACATTTGCTAAAGAATAAGAATTCACCCTACATAAAATAAGCACACATTTCTGACAATACAATATATGTACATCTGTTGAGAAAATGCCTTATAAATAACCATAAGTGGAAAATATTAAAAATAGGAATACATTCATATCAACCATTCTACTGTAGAAAACAAAAACTGAATACTAGTAAAATACCTAGTTTCTTTAATATTTCCATGCACACTTATACTCTAATCATTCATACATTTGCACTTAGTAGTATGGTTAAATGAAATTATTTGCTACAAAGTAAATATTTTTATAGTCTATTAAACACTTTTAATTAAATACTTAAAATAAGCACTAAAATTATGCTAGTTTACTGTTTAAAGCAATAAATAAGAGTATGAAGAATGTATATGAAATTGTGAGACAAAATGTTTGTTTTTTAAAAGTTGTTTCCTAGTCTTTTGCATCAGAAATAGTAACAGAACTGGAATGACTAATGTTATCTTACTGTTTATTTTATACATATTAGAACAGCATACTTACTATACATTTATGGTATTTCTGATTCAAGTCAAAATGCCCAGAAGTGAACTGCCTGTTACTGGGTTTCACCTCTGTAATAAATATTTTATTTATTTTATTTCACCCAAAATTAAAATGAAGGCACTACTGTTGAATGGTAAGATACCATGCAATAAAGTTAGAGCATCTTTATCCTTCACAACTTTTATGGCATCTGAGTTTTTAGTACCTTCAAATATTGTGATGGATAAACCACAAGTATTTTTTCAATGAGTCGGCTCGGACAATTTCAGAATTCCATTTTTTCTTTTGAGATATTTCATCTTCCTTCTAGACAATGATTTCCGACATCCAGATTCTACTATCCAACACTGTGGGGTGTTGGAGGTATGTAATTAAAAATTTTCAATGAATTTTTTTGCATTAAAAGCTAATCCAGAGCCCAGTAAGTCTCCTTCAGATGTACAAATATATTGAAAGCATTCTTGGAGAGAAGAATAACTGAATAACAATCTTGCCACGCTCACCACACCATAGTATCATCCAGTCATATAGATCTCCTTGAGTATGTTTCATTGTTATATTTTATAAGCTTGGTCGAACAGCAAAGGGTTCAGAAAAATGCAAATCTTTCAGTGTTTCAATCTACTTTAGTCTCATAGTAAATGTTTCTAATGCTTTGTAAAAGTAGAAGTATTTTAATATGTCATATCTTCATGTTATATATGCGCCCACACGTGTGTGTGTGTGTGTGTGTGTATATATATATATATATACTTGTAAATATATATGCAACAATTAAAACAATAAACTGAAGTTCATTCAATCACCTGTTCCCTTAGGGAATATTTATTAAATACGTGCCATGCATCAAGCATTGTGCTTGGTGCTGAGAAAATACCTCTTTCGCACATAAGTTTATGTTCTAATATGGAAGGGTACACCTTTAAGCAAATAATGACACAAGACTAAAGTGTGATTATTAGTGCATAATGTAAATAATATGTGCTATGAGAACCCATAAAAAAAATACTCGTTATTTTGGAGAGCAGCATGAGAAAAGGTAGAGATAGCTTGGAATTTACATTTAAGCTGCAGCTTGGAGTATGAGTTGTAAGACAATGAGGACTATCAAATGATATTCATCACCATAAATCTATTCCTTAGTAAATTCAGAAATTTTTCAGAGTTATGCCTCAGTCGGAAAGAACTTGGTTGGAAGTTTCCATGTCAAGTCTGTGGATATTTCACAATACATCCCCTCACCATGAGATGTTATCGTGCAGCTAAACACTGAGGCCAAAAAACATTTATGAGAAAGAAGCTAGTTCATTGTTTCTACTTCTTTGGGCCAGCTATTGGTTCCTCTATATTGTTTTTCTCTTTTTGCCCTCCAACAGTCATGACAAAGGATTATGAAATATTGAAAAGAGTAGTTGAACAAAAGGCAAATAACAGACCAAAGGTCAGAATATTACGCATTTGTCGTAGACATAAATCTCAGCTGACAAATTCTGGCACGTAAGAAATGAATCTCCTTCCTTGCTGATGTTGTCGCAACAGGATCCTGTGCAGTGGCAAAACATGAACTGAAGACAGCGCATCTACTCTGCAGCATCAGTTCACCCAGTGACAGTGAAATGCCATTGTCCCTGATTGCACGGCTTCTGAGCTATTCCTGGGGCATGCACATGTCTGCCTGACCCACCACACTTCTATTTCCACCTGCAGTACTTGTGTCCAGGTGGGCTGGCTGGGAAGCACGGCGCAGCTTTCTAGAGCTTTCCAGACCTGCATGCATTTCTACATTTCTTTATTCTCTAGCCTTGGGGAATCTTTCTGTAGTATAGTCAAAGTGCTCCTTTCCTTCCTTCCTTCCTTCCTTCCTTCCTCCCTCCCTCCCTCCCTTCCTTCCTTCCTTCCTTCCTTCCTTCCTTCCTCTCTCCCTCCCTCTCTCTCTCTTTCTTTCTTTTCTTTCCTTTTTTTTTGATATTTCCTAAAACTACCTTGTTTATGCCCAGAAATCTAGGTCTTTTTGAAAACAAAATATGAAAATGAATATATTCTCTGTTTTCTTCACTGTGATAAACTCTCCTGAGGCAAGGAAGGATAGAATATGCTGCCTGCTTAGGGGTAGGGGTGTGTTTATAAAGGTAAAATGAAAGGAAATTTTAAAAAATGAAGATTTCAAAACATTTTCCCGACAAAATATGGAATAACAATGTTCTACAAGACATTTAAAATGAAAAGTCATTCTATTAATAACGGGAATAAAATTGAGCTTGCAAATGAGATCTCAGTAATCTAAATTCCTACTGTATGCTGCACCTCTGAATTCTTCTGATAACAGCCTGATTGTGATTGATATGTGTCATATTCTTCCTTGGTATGACTGCTTGCTTTTTCTTTTTTTCCCCATTAGTAGATACACTTCAATATTTGGCACACAATACCCGCCCACTGCATACTTGCTAAATCAATCAATCAATATGGATAAGGACTTTTTTGCAGGTGCTGGGGTTCGAGCTCAGGATTTTGCACTTGCTGAAGCAAGTGCTCTACCACTTGAGCTAAATCACCAGCCTGGATTAAGGACTTTGAAACACTGCATTTCAAAATATTAAGATCAAATGTAAGCAATTGGCATAGTGCTGAAAAGAGAAGTCAATAAGAAGACATTGAGCTTAATGATGACTGTACTAAGACTTATTGAATCTCTGGAATCATGTAAGGTCTAGCATACAATAGATCTATATACTTGTTAACATTTTGAAAAAAAGTATAGGGTATGTATACTGGTAACACAATCATTCAAACACTCTTTAGTGATAATTTTGAAAATGCAAGTATGATTTATTTCTCCATTTTGCAACACCTACAGATCCTCTGAAGAGTGGATAGCATACTGCCTAGAAAGACTAAGAATATATATACATATATATTTTTTTTTTCTGTGCTACTGGCCGCAAACAGGCAGGTTATCAGGGAAATCTAACTTGAGCCACAAGTTGCCTTCCCTGGACAGCAGAATCTGACACAGAGTTAGCAATTCAAGTGCTTCAGTAGGGAGTGCTTTGGGATGACCACCTGTGGAAGGACACTGCAGTCTCAGCCATGGTCTCAGCCAACCCAGTGGGGAATCTGAAGAGCAGAAGAATTTAAAAATCTGTCTCAAGTCCCAGAATGGAGTCTAGGTATTTGTATCTATGCCATTTAATGTTGCTTTCCTACTAAAGAGTCATGCTTAGCAACAAAATGCCTCGAGTGGAAGTATTCAGAACAGGGCTTACAGTGTTCCTAGTAACTAGAAAAATAAAGCTTTCATTCTTTAGAGAATATTTATGGGATAAGGCACACCCAAAACTCTACTACACATAGTATATAAAGGGAAAAATGAAAATGACAAGGTTCTAATAGAAACACAAACTCTATGGAACAGACTTGAAAGTACAAACACATCCTTCCGCAAAAATAAAAAACTGTTAAATTATGGAATAGATAATATAGATCTATGGGGGAATAAATAGACTATCTTACACTTGCTATTAAAACAATTGTATTATAATTAGGAAAATGAAGTAGATTCTTAGTAGTCCTCATTCACAAAAATATATTCAAGATAATTAAGAATTTAAATGAAAAAATGTAATGTAATAATTACATTCTGGATAACTAAGGATTTAAATACTGTGAACCTATGAGAAGATATATTAAATATTTTACCTAATAGAAGAATATGATTGATAAAATAAATGCTGAAATCACAAGTCTTAGGAAAAAACAAAGTACATTTGACCACATTAAAAGGAAAAGAATTCTATATGACAAAATATATCATAAACAAAGTAAGAGACTCGTTAAAGGAACTGGCTTACCATGTATGAGAAAAGTGTTAAATAAGCGTATATGAACAACTGTGTAATAAAGTATATTGAGTCTATTAAGTCATCGAAGGCAGCTCAAACATGAAGAATTCCAAATAGCCACTGAACATTAAAACTAACTCAAGTTCAGGAAGATACTAAAGCAACAGTGAGATACAGTGGACCTCTCGGAAGGTCTGGTGACCAAGATTTGGCACAAAGGACATGAAAATTTTCATATAATGTCTATCTAGTGAAAAAGAAGATGCTATAAAATTCTGCAAGGCCATTCTTTACACAAATGAAGGACAGGTGAAAGTCCATGCTTTGTAACAGTATTTGTGATGTGAGAAATCAGAAACAACTTGAACCAAATATTTATCCAAAGGGAAGTGTAAAATTAAGTCTTGTCATATAAAGGTAATCTTAAAATATCGAGTGAAAGAAAATGACATAATTCTATAGTGTGTTTTTGTTGCAAATAATATCTTTTCGTGTATCCATGAACATAGAGAAAATACGAGAACATTTAAAATAAAGGTATATAACATATTCAAAATGTTACTTGCTTTCCTGAGGAAGTAATATAGAAAGTGGAAAGAAACAGGCTTCATCTTTTATTCAGTATGATGTTTTATAAGAAAAAAAAAACATGTTTATGTTTGTGAGTCTGGTGCTGTGTGAATGTTTACAGCAGTATTATTCATAATTGCTCCAAGTTGTCAACAATGCAATTGTCTTTTAACTGGTAAAAGGGTAAACAAATGGTACTAGATCCTTAAAATAAAATATTACTTTTATTTATAAAGAGAGATAAATTATTGATGCAATCAACAACACAGATATGTCTCTAATGAATTACACTAAATGAAAGAAACTAAACACCAGATCATGTACGGTATGATTCTCCGTACCTGATACTCTGCAAAAGACAAGCTATTAAAATGAGAACTATCACCAGTGGTTGCCAGGGATTAGTAGCCGTTGAAAAGTCTGGCTTCAAAAGTACAGCATAAGAAGATGATGGGGAGTAAACGATTGCATCATCAAAATACCCACAGCTATAAAATGAAGAAAATATGACTGTAAGCAAAACAAATTTAAATATTACTCTAAGAAAAAACATGGTAAAATTGAGGATTAAAAATGAATATCTAATATAAAGAAAACAAGATTTCCACAGTATCTGTACTATTTTGCTCAGGTAATTTCCATGTATAAATTGGCCAAAGTGGAATGGTAACCACCTTCTTTCTGCAAAACACAGTTCAGCGTCTGGTTTTGCTAGAAACTTCTATTATAACTCTGCTTTTAGAACTGAAGTCTCCTACGTTCAGGATTCATAAAGCAATCAATAGTAATATAAATAAAATTGACCCAAATAACCATGTGACCTTGCAGAAGAAATAGCTATTTCATTTACTACTATTCTTTTATATCCCATCTTCTTTCCCAAAAGTGCTGAGGAAACTCATAAAGACAAGTACAAAGTGTAGAGTAGAAATAGAAATAATAGGCACAAAAATAACACAATTTTGTTAGTAACACTAACAAAAGTCATATATAATTCACCTTTGATTTCGATTGCCAGGAAGCAAGACCAAAAGGAGAAATATGCTCAGCTACAAGGTTTATAGAAAGAAGACAAACGTTTTCCTATTACTTATGTAAGAAATTTCCCAGGTGGGATTTATAATGATTCTTAACTGATGGAATACATGTAATTTCTTTGGATTCTTTCCTCTATGACTCTTTAAAATATCTGTTTATAAGTTAAACATATAGCCCAAGAAGGACAATTCTGGGAGTTGTTAAACAAACATAATTCAAATGTGATGGCCTGAGTGCTTTAACTAAATGTTAGGTCTTCTTTTCCATCAACTTTTGGATAGTAGCTGGATTACCCACTGCAGAAGACACTGGCATTCTGCAGAACAGCTTAAAAATTAAGACCCCTTGAAAAAGTATTCCTCATAATTCTCCTGAGAATATGACTCTCTCTGGGCTTCTGTACACTCTGTGCAGATTGTGCTTGGCTCTGAGACGGAGTGTGCCAGGCAACGCAAATGCAGTATTCTCTTCCCTAAGTATCTAAGGCAGAGAAAGCTGTATCTTTCTGTAACTAACAGACATGAAGTAAGTTTCCCACTTGTGACAAACTGTAAGCTGGACAATTTAACATCCTGATTTTCATCTCCCAGCCCATCTACAATATAAAGAACCAGAAAACTTAATAAGAATATCCTTTGCTATTGAAAACTGTTCAGTTCCCTGGTTTCCAGTAGCAAAAAAGAATTTTTGAAGGATTTGTCAGCACATTTATCTAGATGTACTCATTTCTTATTTCAGAAAGCAAAGGTAGGTACAGTTTCCTAGCCTCCCTGTAGCTGCAAACGGGCACGTGTTTTAATTTTTTCCTTCATTTGGACTCAGATATGATGATAGAAACTGAGACAACTTTCTTGCGAACACAAGTTGAGGCAACATGAAATACAGTGAAAAATGAAATACAGAGAGGTCACCTCTGTATCTCTTAACTGTCAAAGCCAATAGCTGTCTATATCCACACATTTTTAGTGTAAGAAATATAAGCTTAGTTATCACATGTCACCACCAAAAATTCGATTTTCTCTTTTCACAGTTAACAGGTTTCTTACAGAAATAATGCTATAATAACAAAAGGACAATAACAACAACAATAAATGTATAATAGGCCTATAGTTATATAGTTTTTTTTTATTCTGACAGTATTGGGAGCTCTTGTTCCATTATCCTCTTTCTAAAGTCTATAAAATCTATTTTAAAATAGCTCACTTGTTTCTTTGACGGTCAGGATTAGTTAGAGCTTTTCCACATTGTGTGGTGGTGGTGGTGGTGGTGTGTGTGCGTGTGTGTTTGTGTGCAATACCATCAGTCATCGATGAATCATTACCTCCCAATTGTGCATCAAACCTTCTTAGCTTCTTCTCTAAAATGTTCCCCATCCCCACCGTGCTTTTTTCTTCTTTTATATTGAATCACTTGCATACAAAATGCAACTCTCTTACTTTTCATCCTAACAGGAAACATTAAGTCATTCAAAATGACAACATGAAAGGCAGAATTATTCCCATGAAGCCCTCTGACCTTTCCATGGTACTTTCAAAGTTGTATTTTTACCAGTTGCTCTAAGAATGCCCCTTTATGTGGTAGTAGGTTTGGAATTTGCATCCTATCCAAGTCCCAAAGAATCCATATTTAACTGACTTCCATTCTGCTTGCTCTTCTGCAACGTTTCCTCAGAGTTTTTTCTTTTTCTTTCTTTTTTTTTTTTTAGAGGACAATTTATTTAAACGTGGTGAAAAAGGGGGAAAAGGAGATGATAGATAGCTACTCGACGAGTAGGGAGCATTCGAAAGCGAAATACTCCTCAGAGTTTGTCAACGGGCTTGAACCCGAAATCGTGTCCTCTCTTTTCTAGACTCCAGGCAACTGATAAATACGCAAACAGATTGTGCGACGTGGGTAGCACCGCCGGAAGACAATGCTGACCAGTCCCCTAGTGGCCCGAAAGAGTCCGTGCAGTTTTAAAGCGCTTATTCTATTCCACGGAGGTGTGAGATTCATTAAGCGGCAAAGTTCATTAAGCAACAGTCAATTAGCTTGATTCTTTCCGGAGGCTCAGGAAGCGAGCCCAAGGTTACACTTTATCTAGGTTTGCTCTCCAGCGGGTCACACAACCCATTCACGTGTAACACTGCGTCGTCACCGTCTCAAATTTTGCTTTCACATTTGGAATACGGTCTTCTGAGTTGGAGCTCCTTTTAGAAACTAGTGACAGAAAGCCACTTACGTTGCCTTCAGCAAAAAAAAGAAGAATTTATAAGAATACGATGCTTTCTTGGGAATCCCAAGGACAGAAATGACAACTGGATTACAAAGGAGTTAAATCAGGGAGGCTGTCAGAAATCCAGCCAGCTCTTCTCTACCACCTTCGAGTTGCAGTGACTTGTCTCTGCTTTTTTCCCTAGTGCTGCTATATTTATGCTTCTTTTGCTCTTCCTTTCTGTCAAACTTTCTCTGCTGTTGCACGAACTCTGTCAATGCCCTCCCCCAGCACCAATGGCTGAGTAAACGATGGAGAGCATGCTCTAATTTCTTAGCCTCATTTCTGAATGCTGGGGGAGAAAGATATTTAATTTACCCAAGACTGACGATGGTAATAACTACAGTAGTGATGATGGTGTTGTTGATGGATGTTTTTATTTCTTGATTACGATGCTTATGTCCACTGATAACAGCTTCCTGAAGTTTCATTTTATCCTCACCATGACTTTATAATCCCCATTGCACAGGTGATGAAGGTGATGTCTAGAAATGATACATAATTTGCCTTCAATTGAACACAAGTTACTTAGTTGCAAATCAAGTGGAGGTCAAGATAGAATTAAGTAATACAAATGTGACAAGGCCTTGTTCCATCACTGGTTTTGATTGCTTCCCTGATTTTCACTCTGAGGACAATGCAAAGAGAAAGAATGCAGCCACGCACTGTCTAGAAAATCCTGCTGCGATCTTCCACAGTAGTGGACATACCTAGTCTCAAATTCCCTCAGTGGGCAGCATGTCCTTCTAAAAGACCGAGGCTCCTCATCCAGTCGTTTTATTCCCTGCATTCTCTTTGCTTCCTGTATTCCAGTTTCTGAGTTTGTTTTTCTTATGCTCACCAGGTTCTGTCTCACCTCTGAGCTCATCATAAAAGCTAGAACGGCTTTTGCCAATCTACGAAATCTATTCGATCTCTGAACACCAGTCCAAGTGCTGTCTCTTCTGTGAGACAGTCACTAGCCCCCAACCCTTCCACTGCTGCTTCCTTTCTCCTGAGCTTTCATAGCACACGGCTAGTAAGCAGCCCTTAGACCCAATGTTTAATCAGTTCTCACAGGCTGGTTATCAATATTGAGAATGTGAGTTTTCTGACAGTGAACATTATTATCTTTTTAGGATTTCTATATTTTTAGCACATGATAAAAACTTCATAAAAAGTTAAACTGTAATAGTACTAGTCAAGCAAGCATAAATTGTAAATTCATACACTTTTCAGAGGTGGCTGTTGATTCCTCAGTATTTGTGTTTTTTAGGTTTAGCATGGCTAGTGGCTACCTGTTCCTTTTTGGGGGCACCTGGGTGCCCTATAGTATGCTCAATAATCTCTTCCTAACCATGCCAGAACAATTTAAAGCTGCAGTCCAGAGCAAAGTCCCTTTATTGTCCTTTGCTTCCCAGACCAATTTTGTCCTTATTGCACTGCATCCCCAGCAGGAATCACATTGGGATTTTCCAGAGTCCATTGAGATGGTGGGTTTCCCTGAACAACGACACAAACAATATCATTGGTCCAGGAGGTTTAAATGCTGTGTCTTCAGAAAAAGGATTCAGGTGTGACATACATAAAGCACAACACATAAAAGCATATACTTTGCTGTTAGAGATACGCTGGGACCTTAGGACAACAACATATCTTCTGTGAGTCTCATTTTTACCTTTTGTAGAATAACAAAATAGTTACCTTGCAGGAAATTTACACAGATTAGAGATAATGTTAACATACACGATTGAAATAGGAATATATCCTGTTCAATAAATGTTCATTATTATATGCGTTATTATGTAATCCACCACTTTTACTCCTTCCATTAGTTCAACCTAGTAGGACAACTCCTTTCTCCTCCTCTAGAATTAATTTTAGCACCAGGAATCTCTTCGATTCTTTTTTTTTTTATATCACATTAAAGAAATTTCATAACAGATTCTTCAAATCCAAATATACACTTGTGCTTTCTCTTAAATAGTTCTTTAGAATACCTCCAAAAAGCCTTAGTAGCCTGCTGAATGTTCTAGAAATCATGTTATTTCCTCCTGAAACATACATTCCCATCCATGGTTGTTAACAGGAAACTCTTTTACCCCCACAGAAGCCTATTCCATGTTTGAATAGATAACGACAGCCTCAAATTGTATCTCTAATAGAACTGAAACCCCTTACTTTTTGTTGACTTCTGCTCACTGACGTTACCTTCTAGCCAAAACATTCTGGTTTTGAATTGTGATTCTGCCTTATTAGTTTAGTGGAACCGAGCAAGTTTCTGCTGTTCCTCTCCATGGACCAGAGAGAAGATACACCAAAGTCTACATTCATGCATACACCCATTCTTCAGAAGATTGACGCCAGACTTCCTGACGTGCTCTGGTGCCTCCATGGAAGCCTTTCATTTCTTTCACATTGAGTGCACTGGTAAGAACAGCGTTATCAGTCGGTTCTTCTAGACATGCTCAGTTTTTAGCGGAGAATGGCTTATCACTTCCCTTATCTGTTAGGGAGGAAACTACTTCTTCCTTCCTAACGATGCTAAAAGGAAGCCTTTCTCTAAATCACCACTTTTCCCAGAGTTATATTTCTTCTCTGCACTCCCCGATTCTGTGAAGTTATGCACCACATGACATCTTGAGGGATAATGAATCACATACACTAGAGTATATACCACACAGCCTGACTATGTAACAGACGGTTCTATGTAGGTTCATGTAAATACATTCTATGATGTTTGTACAAAGACAAAGACCACCTAACGATGCATTTCTCAGTACGTATATCTACTGCAAAGTGATAAATGACTGTACTTAATTTGTGATGGAGACTTAATTTGTGATGGAGACGGGTTGAGGGGATGACTTTTGCCAATCTGTTCTAAGCTGACCTATGAATTTGTATATGCAGAAATAAATCTGGCTCAGATATCAGGGGTTTATTCGAACTTACTCGTGGAGACTTCAGCATATTTTAACTATGAACTCCAGTCTAATTCGAGCATCCTGCACTCATGATTAATTTTAATTAGAAGCCATAACTTGTCTCTGGAAAGCATTTTGAAATGTAAGAGGTATATTCGGTTGTTACCAGGCACAGACCGTACTAGAGATATTTAGTGGGCAACTTTAAGAGATTTTAAATAATCTGAAATATGTAGCACAGTCACATCTCATGAAAAATTATCCTTCCCCAAGTAGCACACTTCACTAAACATCAGTCTATTAGAATTATTAATGATTTAGGACCATGAGGTGAATTTGCAAAGTTTTTGTTTCATTTCTATTTTGTTAATTTCTGTTGGTCATGGCCATCTTACATGCCATTTTCATTGTGACCTATAAACAGAGCATATATTTGTAAAACAGTGAGAATTCCTCATTTGCTTATAATTTACTGCATATTTAACATAGCAATCACTTTATAATTTGCAAATATACTCTTTCAATGTGCTGTTTGTTTTATTGTCTTTCACAATTTATTTGAATTACATCATTTGCCTTAGAAACAGGTATGTTTCTGTGTTTGGGTAAGGAGCTGTCCTCAATGTATTACAAATATTTTGAAGGACACCTATTTGATAAAGACAATTTGGTGTAGTTGGATTTGAGAAGCCAAGTCATCCTGTCCAGGAATACTTTGTAAAATTCGAGCAGTAGTATTCTAGAACAACGTTTCTCAACCTTGACACTATTGATACTTTGGCCTAGATAGTTATTTTTCGTGGAGATCATCCTATGTATTACAGAATATTTAACAGCATTCTTGGTCCTTACCCACTATACGCCAGTGTAGTCCCTGCCCTGTTTGCGGGAGGAACACAATTTCTAAGGAAAACACGATCCCAACATTGTGTTTTTGTTCTGTTCTCATTTTGGGAAAATATCTTTGAAGATTTGCAGTAAGAAGACAGAAATACGTGTTCCCTAAAAGACAATTCTCTACCTACCTTGAATATTTTATTTTTTGTTTATTAATGTAAACAAAAATCGTTCTTTTATTTCATGGGAAGTAGCATTTATTCTCTGGTGCCAAATTTGTTCTTTCTGTTCAATAATTTCTCCAAATATCTCTGAATCTGTGATAAAGCATTTTTCTACACATAAAGCTGTGCCTGTGCTGGTATCACAAGAAATTAAAATGCAAAATCTAGGATGCTGATATCAGTACTTTTGAGAAGGGTGACAGCTCTAGACTTCTCACTGCACGTGAACAACTATGCAAACAATCGGTTATCCAAGGTGATTCCCACAGAGAATATATTTTTGAGAAACTGCTGCAGTACGGACAGGTAGGACATAGATAGTCTCAAATTGTTCAGAGAAAAGTAATGATCTAAGTGGGGGAGCTCTGATGTTTGATAGCCATAGTCAAACTGCTACATAAATGATTCTACATATTCCAAAGACAGAGCCCGTGCCATGTTGTTAAACTCTCTTTTCTTGCTATTTTCATAAGAAGATAGTAATTATAATTTCCTTAGTGGTGCTGCTAATAGATCTTGTCTGCCTCAATTCTGACAGAAATGTGTAAACAAGGACTTTATTACATGTAAATATTAATGTGTACTGTAATTTGAATTCTTAGAATTACAGAACGTAAGTACCTTATAGATTTAAGGTAAAGTCCAGAGAGGTGAAATAAATGAAATTATACAGCTTATTATCTCTACTAGTTCTAGGATATCTTCTTTATATTTAGAGTAACAAAGGTTTTCTTTCTCCTTCATGAATTGATTGCTAATTAAAACTTTTCAAACATAGAAAAAGGTACATTTATCATTTGTTCAGAGACAAATGTAATAAATAGTTCCTTGTTGAATAAATTATTTTTAATAAGAAAAGCAGCCTATGCATGAAGAATATATGGAAACATGCCCAATCTCACCCATGATCAATTTTTCTCAGTTTTGTGTAAAAAAAAAAAAGGCCCAGATTATGTAAAATCAATCCAGTATTAGAGATCTCACTAATTTTTCTCTCACTGCATAAATCAGAGATGGATATTAAACATTTTGATAGAAATGATACAAACTGAACAAGATAACAAGAGTTCATGTGGGTGTCTATGTTTGAATAAAGAAGTAACGTGGTAAAAATGAACAGAGTTACTTAACAGCATCGTGTATACCAGATATTTAGGGATTTAAGTAAAGCACAATACATGTGAGTGAAAATGTGTTGTGGTTTTAAAGAAGAGTTAAACAAATGACATGAGATGTGGAAATCAGATTCTACAGAGAACGGGAACACGTAGCAGAGTTTTCCTTGCATATGAGAGAAGACGGCAGGCACCATTGTTTAAATGGCCATCACACGGTCTTCCCCTGAGAAATTATTTGATATGAATTCAAAGGTGAGGGATAGGGTTAGGTTACCATTTTATCTGCAGCACAAGTAAAACAATAAGAGAAAACAGCTGCTTAAAACCATTTGCAATGAATTTTGAAAGGAATTCAACCTTTTGATGGGGAACCAGAAAATTCTACGTAACCATGAGTTTTAGTAATCTTAAAATCACAGGAAAGCCTGCAGTCTTTTTGTTTCACCTTGTTTCTTTTCGGCTACAGCTAATTTACTGAAACGCTTCCCAGCTGATTTATGCTATGTCCTTAGATGTAACTCTAAAAACCATGATGTATATGCTTATGGTTGCCATGGCTCTTGTAGAATTCAAATTCTGAAAATATGGATTATAAACTGGATGAATAAATTGATCTGGCAAGAGGTTGGTAAATTGAGATATTCAATTCCTTATTTTATGTTTTTGAATTTTCACAATGCATTATTTATTATAAATTAAATTAAATTAATTATTATTATCATGATCTATACTATTTTCATTTACAGATTAAAATCTTGAGGCACAAGCAGACTCTTTTTACTATAACTTCCTCCTACCAGAACCAGTATACAATCTATTCTTTGAACTTAGTTTGCTTTTGACCTGCGGCAATCCTTGTAAAATAGCACCAGAAACATCATCCTTTACCATGTCTATGGATACTTTATTCTTGTGGCACCTCTGCACGGAGAACCCTAACTGGCCACTTCTCAGCTGCTGCCTTCTACAGGCAGCATTCAAGAAACTGACCAACTTCCCGAAAACAGCAGTAGAACCCGTATCTTTACTTGAGAAACCGTGATTACAACAAGAAGGATGCACGAGGCATTCTAAAAAATAATTAACAGCAAAATGGCCACCAAGTGTTCCGGTATGCTAGACAGAAAGGTAAATAATTAGCAAGGAATGGTTTTTAAATACAGAGAATGTGTCTGGAACCAATAAAGGTGATGAAAATCATTAAGAGAATCCAGGAGAGGTCTCAATATTGTTTGGCTTTTAAGCAGTAAGAGCTATGTAGGAACCCTTCCGTGAACCATAGAAATAATAAATGCTGAGTCCCCTGGAACATAATCTCAATCAGCAAGATGCCACTGCTTTCCAGATTTCCTCACAGGCCCTGCTAACTCCATGCCAAAACTAGCAGTGGATTTTTTCCCTCTAATCTCCCCTAATGCCTTATTTGATTACTGTCATTGCTCTCCGACCATGCACGTCCCTGCAGACACTGCATTTCCCAGCTGAGTCAGTCAGAGGAGCCCGGGTGCTGCAGGGCATGGTCTGGGACCACGGGGTACCCTGTTCCACGTGAAAAGACAGAAACAAGAAAAACAAGAGCAAGTGGAACCCTCACAGTTTTTCTAGCAACCCCTTCATCTATTGGATTACTGACTTGAAGCAAGCAATGAAGAGGGATATGAAGGATTTGGACAGTTTATCCAGCTAATTGTGACAGGAGAGATGATCAGGAGTATTCCAGTAAATCACAGGATGGTGTCACTTCTGCCTTGCCTTTACATTATTTTACGGTAAGATATTTTTCTGATTTTTCCTTTTAGCTCAGAGAGGAGAAAAGTGTACATCCATGGGATTATTGCTACATCAAATCATAGCAGAAGGCAGGGGTAGTATAGGATGTATTTATGTTGAGGTCGACTAGGTTCTACTAGGCAACATAGCTTCTCTAAAGCCAGAGTGAGGACTGTTGATTGACTTTCTACCTTCAGGCTAGAAAATACCCTGGCACAACTTGAAGATGAAGGCAATTTCTACTCAGAAAATGTTAGTCGGATTCTGGACAAGTTGCTGGAAGGCTATGACAATCGGCTGCGGCCAGGATTTGGAGGTAAGAAGCTGCACTGTTGCTAGACAATTGTTGCTAGTATCTGTAACTTCTTCCTCCTTTCTCACCCTTCCAAGACCCAGAGTCTTAAGAAAGGAGGTAGTTACCAAAATGGCAAGGTGTTAGGGTACTGGACAGAGGCTGTGCCTGCATTTTATCCAGTTTTTGTGCTTTTCTCAATTAGTGACCTTTTGCACATTACTTGAACTCTCTAAGCCTCAGTACCTTTGCAGTGTGGGCATGTGAATTATTTGTCTCATGGTTCTGGGTGAGTGTAGAATGAGGTACTGCATGTAAAATTCTTTTCTTAGCATCTGCCTCACGAAAGGTATCAATATATAATTTAAGCTATTATTATTTTTAGAACACTAATCTATTTCTCTTGATTTTCTTAATAGTCCCCCAATTTTACCACAGTAAGCGCAAAAGAAGGCAACTGTAAGATTTTTCAGAGTTGAAAGACCCAAGATGTCCCATGGCGGGAGCACACTGCTCTGGTTGCAGATTCTAGCTGTGCAGAGGGGCTTTGTGGAGCTTTTTGGGCCCCCTTACCAACACTGGTGATCATCACCCCAACTCTCTGGGCTAATTTCAGGTGCTGCCACTGAAGTCAAAACAGACATTTATGTGACCAGTTTTGGGCCTGTGTCAGATGTGGAGATGGTGAGTAAATTCTGAGTGAGTTGGGAGAGGAGAGCCAAGTCCCGGTACTAATGGGAATGGGTACTGCCACTATGCTTGGCTTCAGATTCATGATGCAATATGTGTATCCATGCTGGGAGGACATGGCCATCAGGGCAAATTATTTACTGGCTTAATCTCTTTCACACTTCATGAAGAGTTCCGCTTGAACGTTTTGAGCTGAGGGACTTTTTAAAATTACATCCCCTTTTCATTCACATATCATGTACTCATTCTTACAAAGATAAGAATTTCTCCTTCGTGAAGTCTTAGTAAATTTGTAGAAATAGAAAAAAATGTGGTTCTATGCCATATGGTATCTACGAAATTTAAAACATACCTGTCTTTTGTAGAACATAATTATCAGTATAATTTTACTAAAGCAGTAAAGGAGTACTTGGAAAGGCTCATGCATCCACCTTTTACATTGCGGATAGACCAGTGGGTGTTCTAAGGACTCTGTTCCAGGTACAGATGGCTGTAGGATTCGTAAGAGAGTATTTATAGTAAGTGGCAATGAAAACCTGAACTAGTCTCCTAGAACAAAGTGTATCCCGATATTCTTTCACAGTTCTCAGGTAACATTTCCCCCTAAAACAAAAATATCAATACGAATGTGTAAATACACAAAATGATCTTTAAAGAGGCATGTCATTTATTTTTATTTGGGGAAATGAAATTCTGGATAAATAACAATTGGAGACTTTTTCCTACTTTGCTTTTGAATGGATAAGAAAAGAAGAAATAAAAGAGAAAGGAACAGAGGAGGGAGAAGGACAAAAAAGAAAGCAAACAAGGAAGATGGAGCGAGGGAGGAAAGGCTTTATTACTACACAAATACTTTAAATTTTGAGGGGAAAGGGAGTAAGCATAACTCAGAATCCTGATAACTTTTTAGTATAATATTTTTCGTTCAAATACTAATTTACCCTAAGTATAAAAAGCTAGAACTACTTTCTGCTATATTATTTATTCCGGATACTTTTGAGATTTTATTTCATTTATGTGTTTCTTTTTAATTTTGCTTATAAGATAAAGCCCTAATACAGTTTAGATCATGATTCTATAGGTATATTTCATATTAAATTATGCTTAAAAATATAATCACGACTTGTAGCAATACATACTGAAAAGGAATTTAGACAGTAGGCAAGACAATTACTGGCAATGCTTTGATATAATAATAAGTTGTAATTTATCACTGACTTCTGCTATAGCTGTCATCACAATTCTTACCATTTGTACTGTTATTTCATGCAAGCCAAAATTAAAACTCATCACTTTAATATGCATAATGAAGTGGCATTTAGGATAATCATGGCAACCTTTGCTTTTGTATTGTCTGATAATAATACAAAACAATTGTGATATATGACCATATTGGGCTAATCAATAAGGTTTATCTGTGCTTAGAACTTTACTGCATAGTTCCATAATGCTCTGAGACACCACTGAAGGCGAATGAGGTGCTAAGAAGAATGGTTACACGAGCTGATGCTGGGGAAGCTGCATGAAGCATAGACTATAAATTTTTTCATGGATAAAACAGACAGATACAGACTGGACAGATACTGAAGAATAATGCTGAGGAGAGTCATGATGGCAGAAAGATGTTCACATATACAGCACCATCTTTCATAATAGTATCACAAACTTTCTGATTTTGAGAAAAATGATTCACCAAAATCATTATTTAGTGATTATAAATCATTCAACAAGCAGAATTATCAATCATTCATGGAGTATAAAATCATTATTTACAAAGTATTATTTAGCTGTACTGGAGAAGTTATTGCCATAAAAGGTTGATTTATTGCTTAAACTTTTGAATCGGGTATATTTGCAAGTAAATGGACTTATTTTTACCAACAACTTCTCTAGCCTATGTGGATGTCTGATTTTCTCTTAGGAGTATACAATGGATGTTTTCTTCCGCCAGACTTGGACTGATGAGAGATTGAAATTCGGGGGGCCAACTAAGGTTCTGAGTTTAAATAACTTGATGGTCAGTAAAATCTGGACACCTGACACTTTTTTCAGAAATGGTAAAAAGTCAATTGCTCACAACATGACAACCCCTAACAAACTCTTCAGAATAATGCAGAATGGAACAATTCTATACACCATGAGGTGAGGTTCCTCCAGTTGTGTCTCCTCTTCCTGAACAACTTGACTCCCCACACTAATGCACAACCATTTGTTCCGATGTCCCCAGGCTGACCATCGATGCTGACTGTCCCATGAGACTGGTCAACTTTCCCATGGACGGACATGCTTGTCCACTCAAGTTTGGGAGTTGTAAGTGACAAAAAGCTTCTGAGAGCCAAATAATGCATTCGAAATATGTTATTATTTGGTTTTGTAGATTGAAAAACAAAAGATAAATATTGCTGTGACACTTTCAATGAGATTCCAGGAATATATTTACTGTCAATGTCATAGAAGTTTTAGTCACTGAGATTAAAGAAAAACAAAGAGCATTTGTGTTGCAAATCTTTTTTCTATAAACAAAACTTAATGTTTTTATGGAAAAAGACAACTAATCTTACTCAATGCTATGTTTGTTTCAAAACTTCAGATGCTTACCCCAAAAGCGAAATAATATATACATGGAAAAAAGGACCACTTTACTCAGTAGAAGTCCCAGAAGAATCCTCCAGCCTCCTCCAGTATGATCTGATTGGACAGACAGTATCCAGTGAGACAATTAAATCTAACACAGGTAAGGATCTGACCAGTTCCTGCAAGGTGACTCCAGTGCACATTTTCAAAAGGTCTATGATTTCTCCTCTGCATGAGCCATTCCTAACTAATTACTCTGTGATGTGGCACATACCTAACTCCATAATTGATTTTGCAACTAGGTGCATATAAAGATTTGTGTAACCCTGGAGTAAGTTGTTCAGCACAAAGAACTCAAGTAAAAACACTGAACTGATATTCTCTCTCTTCACTCTCTCAGCTGCTAATCAAGTAACCCTCTCATACACTGGAAAATGCCTTTGCTTGTTATCTCCCAGTCCGTGCTAATCTAAAACCTTGCAAGAATTATGTTCGCCTGCATTTTTTTTGCAGACTGTCAACAGCAATATTGACATACATGTCTTCCAACAGGTGAATACGTAATAATGACAGTTTATTTCCACTTGCAAAGGAAGATGGGCTACTTCATGATCCAGATATATACTCCGTGTATCATGACAGTCATTCTGTCCCAGGTGTCTTTCTGGATCAATAAGGAGTCAGTCCCCGCGAGAACTGTCTTTGGTATGCATCCTACTTTGTGCTCTAGTCTGCTCATCCATACCTAGCTTACCATTTTGTGTAAGTACTCATATCAGTGCATTTTTCAGTCCACAAAGGAAAAAGACTATGTCATTCAGACATATACATTAGGTAAAATGACTCTCATTCCATTGCAAGCTGTGTCACAAATAAAACACAAAAGGTCTCAACAACAATTCTGACCAGTATCCTAAATCTTCACATGCCCTAGTTAGCCATATTTTACCTTGATTTGCTTTTTCATATTGAGGGAAAAGCAGAAAGGTGAAAACTGATGTGTTGATTGAGGAAAACAAAAGGTCAAAATACTTTACTCACATATATGTAAATTATACCTCAATTAGGTTGCATCATATGAAATTTTCAATTTGGTCAGTGTACAAATAGTTAAACAGCACCAATCTTCTATGATTCAACTTAAATACTGGTGCCACTTATGACATACAAAATACTCATTTTGATAAAGCAATATGAATTAAGAAAAAGAGCTGTAACTGACAATACGATCAGAAACAAACTGGTGGTGTTTTGGATTTTCAGGATTATAAAGGATTTCCTATTAGTATATAGGAAAGACCCAAGAACTGAAATCTCAGATGAATTCTGATTTTGTAAATTAATATATTAGAATGGGCTTCTTTTTGCAAATTATGAAAGAATATCTGCATAATGATGCTGGCCATTAATGTTATACATCTCCTAAATGTTCAGATTCCTCAAGTCCATAATTCAAACAGGAAAACTGCTGGCAGAGGAGTGAAGAAATTTATTTTCTCATGGGCAAGTACTTAACCATAAAACTAGGCTAATTAAAAATAAACTACAGCGACCTAATTTTATGTTAATATTCACACCAGATAGACTTCTCAACTGTAATGAAAGACATTATTAGTTATGAAAATTGATCATAAATTCTACGTGCTTTTTTACTTAAGTGATAATAATCTGTTACAAGTTTTTTTTTTTTTTAAGCAGTAAACAAACAGAACTATTCAGGAATTATATTGTACAAAATTTAAGCTAATTCAGTTCAACAAACAATTTCTGGAGCAATACATGATATCAGTCACTTCAAATGATAGAAACATGATAGTACTTATGATAATGAGTACGAACAATTATAATACAGTAAAGCAACAAAGATTACTGTGCACGGGCTGAGGATTTAACTGAGTGGTAGAGCGCTTGCCTGGCAAGCGCAAGGCCCTGAGTTTGATCCACAGCACCCTCCACTGCCAGCCAAAATTACTGTGTAGTGGTAGAGTATTTAATCTTCCCTAGCAACACATTTTCATTGGCTCTTGTTATTGGATTGTCAATATTAATACTGTATTTCTCATTCTTTTTAATTTCAGGGATCACCACTGTTTTAACCATGACCACCCTAAGCATCAGTGCCCGGCACTCCTTGCCCAAGGTGTCATATGCGACTGCCATGGATTGGTTCATAGCTGTGTGCTTTGCTTTCGTCTTTTCTGCTCTCATTGAATTTGCAGCTGTTAACTACTTCACCAATCTTCAGACACAGAGGGCCAAAAGGAAGGCACAGATTGCAGCCACATCCCCAGTGACAATATCAAAGGCTACTGAACCCTTGGAAGCTGAAATTGTTGTGGTAATTGTTTTCTTTTCTAATCTTGCCCACTGGGTAGAAAAAGGCAGTGGAAATAGTGATTGCAAGCAAACGAACAGTCTAACATAATTTTAATTGAGCACAAGTCATATAACTGTAGTTCCAAGAGCAAGACCAATTTTGCTTCCAACTCCACAGGAAAAGAGTAAGGAACAATCCTTCATTTATTTTTGCTTTAAACTTGTAGCATGATTCTTTCATCATCCTTGGTGTAAAGGCAGATTCCAGGCTCTCAAAGGAGACTAGAAAATTCTGCTTATCCTTTAGATGTTTCCTTTGAACAGGTTTACTTACACCAATGAAAGATAATAAAGTTATATAAAAAAAGCTCTTAATGAGACTTCAGAGTCTGAAGGAAGGAAACAGGGACTCCCATGGAATAGACAATTTTTTTGTTAGAAATCTGCTTGCTATTTTATTTCATGAAGGAAAGACATGAATAGTAATAGAGGCTCTGAATTTTGAGCCATAACCCAGATATTTGGCTAATTTTAAAACATTCTAATATTGATGTCTGTTTAATAAATACATGTACATCAACGAGTTTATGTTCAAAGGTTTATAACCTGTGATAGATGCTCATACGTTTACAGTAAATTTACTATGGGTAAGCCCTGGCCCTCAAAAGTTTTTGAATAAGGAACAAACAGTAGCATTAATATTTAAAGAACTGTAAATTTTATATATGGGCAAATTCTCACTGCATTTAGAATAAGCACATTTTTTAAAACAAATTGTAAAGCTGATTATAAGTATAAATTTTTATTTTAATATAAACCACAAAGAGTAGCTCTTAGAAAAATGGAGTTGTTACTCTCAAAAGCTGAATAGCAAACACTCGGAACTGGAAATTTTCCATAATTGATCAATTGTAGTAAACATTTCAAAATCTTAAAAGCCACATGCAGCCCAGTTATCATTGGTTTAACTTTTATGATAAAAATTATAAAGCTATGCATGTTTTACTTCTCCAAATCTGAGAAATTTATTGGCTAAAAGGTCGGCATTTTTTTTTTTTGATAAACTGAAAAACTTATTTAAGGGCATATATTTTCTCTGGGCAATGAAAGAAGGCCATGCCCATAATAAATGGAGATATAAGTAGATATTAAATTAGCCCTTATCAGAAGAAAAAAGAAAATGTTCGTCACCAGTTATCTATTTTACTTATCCTCTTTACAAATGGTGAAACAGTGTCAGAAAAAGAAAATATTAATTACCAGTCTGTAGAAAAAGCAGGAATTGATTCTAGAATTTCTGATATCTACATTACAGAGCCTGAGGGTATCCCCTCTTTAACATGCTCTCCAAGACACTAGAGCATATCCCACTGTGTAAAACATTTTGAAAATGTATGTAAATTCTCCTCAATGCCCTCTTTGACTGAGTGATATTTTCTTCCTATATATTTGTGGTTTGAAAGGGCATGAAAATATGGGTTTTATGACAAAATATGCTAGTCTGCAAACTTAGTCTACAATATTTTAAAGCCTTTTTTTAGGCCAGATAAATTTTACACATTTTTGAGAATTATTTTATGTTTTTCAAAACAAGAAATTTTGTTTTAAGTGATTTGTATGTATATAAGCATATAACTTACATATTATGAAAAGATTATATATTATTTTAACAATATGGCTCTAAGTATATTTCATATCTATAAATGAATTATCAGACTTCAACTTAAAAATTTATTTGAGAACTATGTAAAATTAAAAGAGAAATTAATCAGAAGTAAGATAAAAAAAAACTAGAATAATTTTAATGATTTTCATTGTCAGATATTGAAATAGAAAAAACAAAGTTTTTTACTTTACCTTTTTTGACATATATAGACCTCAGAGGAATATGATTTCAAATCTCTGGAGAAAACATAGAACAACCGTCCCCTTAGGCTATTATTTTAGGGGTATAATTTATTAATAGGATGGCATTTAAGATCTCAGGTCTTCGTATAAACTCTTTCCTACATTCCTAAGATAGTGACATATAATGAATAGCTGTGTAAAAATTGTACTCGAAGTACATTTTCTTCTATGTTACCTTTTGTCATTATGAAAAAATTATATTACTGAACCTAGCTCCACTTAAAATATTTTGAAGCACTGACCGGAATTTTGTTTCTGAGAGTCTAAAGTGTAAAAATTAAAAATAAAAATAATCAACAATGCAAACCTTAAGGTATCAAAAATAAATACAGCTGGTTACATAAGAAATTTATATATTTTATTTGTTTATGTCAAAACTTGGCAAGTGCCTTCTATAATGTAGACGAACAAACATAAATTACACATTTGCAGTTTATGTACACAGATTGCAAGGTCATTTTTTTCTTGCAAATATCATGACATTTAAAAATGCCTATTCAGTTGTAACCAAAACATTATCTGAATGAATTGGACATTGAAATAGCAAACTAATGTGGGGAAGTTGCGATGAAATTAAGTGCTTGGGTACATCATGCGATTCTAAGCTGCATATTTTTAAATGGTCACTGCTTTTTCAAATTATTTAGAATTTATGTGGATAAATATTTATTACTTTTATCACTTTAATATGACCCTGAAATTTATGTAATAATGACAAATAAATTCAAGTATTTTAAATCTATGACTCAAAAGACACCTTACAGCTGAATTCTCAGATAGGCTATGTAGACTAATCATCTTTCAGCTTCTAAAGCATTTGGAATTGAAAAAAACAAATATTGGGTTTTAGAAGAAATGAGCAGCAGGCTCTCTCCAGTTTCCTTATTGTTTTAATCTACTGTGTTATCTTAACATTAGAATCATTCCTGTTTTATGGTTTCAGAACCTCTGATCTGCCCTGTGTATACCTATAATGCACCAGACCAAGTTTAGTCCTTGACCTCTTCTTGCATAGTTTGTTACTTTCCTCAGATCTTAAAGGTCTACGCTCTTACTGCTGTGTTCCTAAGCGTGAGTCCTCCACACTTCATCGATACTTCTCTTGAGTACTGTCATCACTTCTAATGCGACATGTTTTCTTCACAAGGAGTGAGACATTTTTGTTAATTACTTGCATACAAAATTGACCAAAATTTTATTATCCAGGCCAATAATTATATTTGTACTGGTTACATTGTTTATTTCTTTTCTTTTTTAAAATCTGGCCCCCATTTATATTGCCGTGTTCACTGAATTATTCATGCCATAAGTATTTGTTTAGTGCTCTTATGTGCCAGCAGAATGCTAAATAACATCACAGGGCCTTTTCCCTGATAGAGTTGCTGAAATGCCAGAAAGAGACTTAACAAGGACAGAGAAAAGTCAGCGAGCCTTTGTAATACAGGCCGTGGCTAGAGATGTAGGCTAGGATGAAGAAGAGCCATGTAAGAGTGTCTACATGTGAAGGATTTTGAAGGGGTCCCCATTTCTACTGAAGCAATGTCTAAACTGAGAAAAGAAAGATAATTCTGACCCTGTACTGGGAGCCAGTTGTTAAAAACTTGAGTGCAGAAGGAAAAATAAGACAATGCGCTTCCTGCCCTTGCCTTTACAGTGAGGTTGTGTGCTGAGCCAATTTCATGCTACCCTTGCCTCTGTAGAGAGATGTGATGGATGATAGAACACTGAAAGGTTACGTCTCCTGTTTCAAATTTTGTCAAGGTTTCTTTTGACTACTTTCATTGCTTGCTAGAATTAAAGATTAATTTCGTATATTAGAGTTTGTAAGTACTGGAAAGATCATGGAACTCTAGCCCACGAATGGCCACTGTAGGACTGAGGAAGAGAATGAGGCGAATTAGACAGGGGGTGTAGGTGGGTAGATCTTTCTCCATAAATTTTATCAGCTCTCCACCCAGTGCTCTATTCTGCACCCTCCAAACAGCAATCTGGTTTTCTCTAGAATCAGGATGCGTTGGATTGATGACAATGAGCTGCTTCTCTGCAGACATTCAGATGTCATCTCTGTTCTCAACTCTTATCAGCTGTAATATATAATGCAGGAAAACTCGGGAGATTTCCGATTTTCCCCATATTGATTACTGTGATGATTTTGAAACAAATCAAATACTAAATGCTGTCAAAAATATTCTCTTTTATTTTGGTGCACCTATTTGCTGGTATTATAAACAGTTACTTTGTCCACTTAATAGCATGGCCCTGGCTAGATTATCTCAATTAAGAGTCACCCATTGTCCTGTACTTTTTAAAATATTAGACTGAAAATTGCTCTAAATATTTCCCTAATGCCTTCTCCCTATATCAAATAATCGATTGTCTTATTGCTCACTTTGACTCAAAGTACCCTTGCAATATGACGTTACTTAAAACAAAGAGGTGCTCTAAAAATACGCAAGGCAGGATGGCACTAAGCAGCAGGGGAGTCCTGGAAAAATTCAAAACCACAGGTGTTCCACTCAACACTGTGACAGCCCAAGCTGAGCCCTCATCTGGACTCTGACAGAAGCCTATTTTACCATCAACTGAAGCTGCTGGGTTTACAATAGGGCAGGCGGGTCTGCTGCAGACCTGTAGTTTAAAAGGCTTGCAAAATTGGCTTTCTCTTAATTTCAGAAATTCAATGTGTTCCTTCTAAATTGGAGTCCAGTCTTTTCAAGTTGCCAATTCCCAATTATCGAGTAGCTGATTTTCCAGTGTAAATAGTAGGCAGGACTCTTGCATTTCCTTTAGCATGTCATATTCATTGCCGGCTAGAAATCCCCCCAAACAACTACTGGGCGGTGGAATAACTGTGTCTCTAAACCACATTCTTATTGGGGGCTATTTTTCCTTCATAGGACATTTGGAAAGGTCTGGAAATATTTTTGGTTTTTACAACTTAGGGTGTAGGATGTTATTGGTATCTTGTAGGAAGAGATTTGGAATGATGTTCAATGTCCCATGATGCACAGGACAGTCTTCCACAACAAAAGATTATCCAACTCCAAATGCCAGTAATTCTGAGTTTGATAAACCAAGCCTTAAGGTAGTGGGATGAACAGAGTGTGATTGTTGGTGTCTGAGAGGACTCGAATTCAGGCTTTACCACTTATTACCTACATGAGCTTTCCACTTCAGTTTCCATTTGTTCACTTCTAAAATGAATATGACCTTAACAATGTTTTCAAAGAATAAAAAAAAATTATGCATACAAATTGCCTTCAATGGACTGTCAACAACGAACATTTAGAAATGATACCTATGGCACAATGTAATGTTGAATGAAATATTAAAACATAATATGACATTATTAAAACAGTTCGTTCCCCTCCCATTACATCTTCCTCCAAAAAAATCCTGGAAAAATCATTAGCTATTCATTAGCTTGTTGTTTAAGCATATTTATTAAGAATACAGTATATTCTGTGTAAGTGACTAGGCAACAGGGAGCACTCTAGCGTGAAAATCATATTCTCTCTATTGAAAGACAGATTTCGTACTAGGAAAGAAGAAAAGGCACAATAGAAAAAATTGTACTTAGAAGGGAGGATCTGGTAAGAGTCACGAGTTGCACTAGCTGAGTATGCGTAAAGGCGTATGAAGACAGGTATAATTACTGATGTCAGGCAGCACGTGAGCTCGCTATCAAAATAAATGAAGGGTAGGTAAAGGGAGAGTGGCCATGTGAGTTATTCTGGGAGAGGAGGAAATAAAGTAAAAGTCGGTTGAGTACTGAGAATGTGAAGAATATGTACACTGCAGGTAATAAAAATTAGTTACAGCTAAGATATACTGAGCAAATATATATTTGGGTGCACATGTATCTGTGTGCGCATCATATATTTTGCTCAAACTCTTGGAAATTCAAGGAAATGTTTATGGGGAAGATATTGTCCTTAACTTTAAAGATAAAAACTTGAAGCTTAGGAAGAATAAGAATTTCTGATGTCTATGACATGCCTAAATCATACCACAGGCAAGTAGTTGAGGGGAAACGGTAATCTGGGGATTTCTGTCTCTCCTCTTCTCTTAATTTATAGGCAATAGAAACTGGGGCAGTAAATGAAGAAAGGAATAATCTAAATGGAAAGGAACTTTAATTCCAGACGAATGCCATTTTATTTAAATTTTTCATGGTATTTGGCTCTGAATGATGTCACCTATCTCTAGGCCAGGGTTATTTGGCGATCCTCATTAAGATTTTTCTGACAAGACCAAGACTTAGAAACAGTTCCCCCACTCCACATCTCCAAAGAAGCGAGGAAGAAAAAATAATGCTCTATATTTTTGTGAGGCATTGTTTTACAATCACCATTTCATACCAATAAATCAGGTATTTCTGCCTAAAATGGAAAAAAAAATACAGGTTTCAGACAGGTAACACATACTATTAACAGTCAAGAAGAGCCAGGAAAAAACAACCCTGCTCTGTAGGCTTGCCCTCTTTCCACCCCATCGTGATCTTAGGAATTTTAATAGGAGAAAGTATTTCGAAGATCCAGATGGCTGGCAGAAAGATGAGTATTGTTTGGAGGATGAAAGAGTGACACATTCTGGTCTTTCAGGTGGAGAATATTTTCCTAACATATTTAGTGGATGAAAAATCAAATTAGAGTTAAGAAACATAACAGAAAACCAGAAGACACCAATAAGCTTATTCTCTAAGACAAGCAATATAAAATGAGACCAACATACAGTCACTCTGGTCAACCCTACACAGTCTTGCAACCCTACAGGCTTAGTCCTCAGCTGTCACATATTTTTAGTAGATAGAGTCAGTTCCTGTCCAGCATGAGCAGACTAGGCCTCCTATTATTTTAAACTCTTCTACCTCTAAGACCTATGATTTACTTAATTTTGTACAGAGTTCCTAGCAAAGTTTCAGGCCAATAGATGAGACATTCCTGGTTTGAAACTCAACATGGTTATATCACAATAGGCTTGAATACACACATTCATATTCTTGCTGTGGGGGCAGAGACACATTTTACAGAGACAGATTTTACAGTGATATCTCAAAATACACTGGGCTTGACTCTCTATGATGACTACTATTATTCAGATACTCAGAACCTTCCATGACGACCAAACAGCAAAACTCAGAAGGCAAAAACAGAAAGAAAAAAATTCTTGGGGTTCTTATTCCTGCAGCCCAAATGTCACCACATCGGCGGGTCATTTTGGTCCTGCAGCTCAGCCTGCACAGGGGAGGTGGCTGTCTCATCCTGTTGCAGCAGGGTTGCTGGCTAAAGCTGCAGGATTCTACCCACGTGAGGAGCATACCCTGCCAGGCAGCAAAGTAGTGATTTTGCTGCCAGGGAGGAAATAAGGTCATTTTACGAGATCAGGTGTAATGTACAGCAAGTGTTTGAAGGTGGCAGCCCAGCAAGACAACCTGGCCTGGAGGGAAAGCGGTTGTGATAGATTGTAGACAAGAAAAGAGAGAAATCAGAGGAAAGACCCCTGGACTCCAACAGCATGAAAGGAACATAAATCAGACAGAATCAGCATTTCTGGACAAGGTTCCATACTTTAGAGATAAGAGCACGCTGGTATGTAAACACCGACGTTGACCTTTGGACTAGTAGTGTGACCAAAAACAAGGCATTTTCCCTCTCTAAAACCTAGCCCTCTCACTTGTCAACTGACGTGTTAAATGTCTCTTTCAAGACAAAACTTCATTTTCTTACGAGTTTGTAGAACAGAAAATCTAATGACAGAAAAGTATGCGCAACAATTCTAGGGTTAGTAGTTGGACCATTTGGGGGACATAAGATGGAGGGAGATTAATGGAGAAGTTCTGAATGGGAAGTAGAAGGCTTTCAATGTAAAACTTCTGGGAGAAGAGGTAGATATATTTCAGAGCATGAACAGGCACCTCAGTTATTCGAAGGCTCTTTTTAGACTGGGTCAGTGGCGTATGATATTCATTAGTTCATTGTTCTTTTTCATAAATTTCAACTTCTTTAAATGGAAGAGTGTATGAATAGGAAGATAGAAGCCAATAATGTTTCTGGAAGAATAGTATCAGTGAGCTGAACTGTGATTTTCTTATACTAATTCCAAATTGGAATTGAGAGCCCCGCAGCCACACTGCTTCCCACATCTGTTGCCTTACGGGTTACTCGTAACCAAGAGATGGACACGCCTTTGCATCCTGGCTCATCTTTTCCTGAGACACACAGCATGCTTGACATTGGTTAATGATGTATTGAATTTTAAGATGCCAGATGGAAACAAATTATTTTTAAAAAGTATTTTAATTCTTCTTTGGAAAAGTAGCACCATTCAATACTATTAATAATTTTTTGGTGTTTTACTTTACACAGTAAGTAGTTAATAATTATTCAGTAGTGGTGAAAAAGGCAGTGACTAATTCTCGATCTTTATTCTTTTACCTCGGCTGAGTACCTGTATCTTTTTTCCACAGCATTCCGATTCCAAGTACCATCTGAAGAAAAGAATCACCTCCCTGACTTTGCCAATAGTTCCATCGTCTGAGGCCAGCAAAGTTCTCACTAGGGGACCCATCTTACAATCCACACCTGTCACACCCCCACCTCTCTCGCCAGCCTTTGGAGGCACCAGTAAAATAGACCAGTATTCTCGAATTCTCTTCCCAGTTGCATTTGGAGGATTCAACCTTGTATACTGGATAGTTTATCTTTCCAAAGATACAATGGAAGTCAGTAGTGGTGTTGAATAGATTCCAGCCAGAATGATATGTATTCTACACGTTCTCATTTTCTGTATTAAAAATAGCATTGAGACTTGTGTAGATATAAAATCAAAATTGAAAATCTGTAACTCCTAGCTTTGAGTAAAGCATGTATGGGACAAAAAGCAATAATGCTACCCTTCAAAATTGAGAGTAAAAACCTTCTGAAAAAACATGATTTTTCTGCACATAAGAGAAAATTTAATAACATGATAAAGTGGACTCGAAATAAATTTGCCAAGCTTTGTTCTTCACTGTTCAATTTTTTTGTTCAATATTTTTAATTGTCACTGTGAATAACATTTACAAGGCAGATAAAGAAATGCTAACACTTCCAAATGTTGCCTTAAATGTTTATTTTGGCTTAGTTTCCAGAGAGAAAATATAAATGCAGTCTAAATATTTATCAGTAGGTTTATACCAGCATGTTGGAGGCCTTTATTTTACCAAAATGGCTTTCAGTAGCATTGTAAAGCTTATATTGAATTTAGATGTTTGTTTTTAACCTCGCTATGCTCTTTTACCTCAATAAAGTGTGGTATTGTATACATATAAATTATACATAGATCATAAATTATGTATGCATATGTACATAGCTTTAGTTATACTGCAGCAATACAGTGTTATTTAATCTCACTAAATTCTCCTTTTACAGTAATATGCTTACCATAAGCCCATGAGGTACTAGAAAAACTTAGTAATTTTATGGAAGACTTGTATATTATGATTATAGTTATCTCTCATGTATCCCCTCTTTCTAATTACAACACTAAATAAAACAATAACAAATATGTTTCTCCAGATCTGTTCCATAAAACCAGGGAGAAGAGTTTCCTTAGGAGCTCAAGGATGAACTGTTTACTTCGAGCCCAATATTAATGTCCCTAGATTCTGAGAGGTAGATGATATGAAACAAACAGGCTCAGACACCCAGCTCTGAAAAGACTTGTGTTCATACCGGAAAAAGTCAAGTCTTCCTTCCCTCTACTCAATCCACCACGAAAAATGATGAGACTCCTCCTGTCCCTTTGTACTAGTTCTTCCTGATGTTTCTTTTAACTGTTTCTCTTACACAAAATTGTTACAGGGAAACAGGAAGAGCAGTGTAATCCATAGCAGCGGATAAACCCTTCAAAGAGCTATGCTTCGGTCCAAAACACTGTTACGATCACTCCGTAAGCTCAGAATTCATAAAGAAATATTTCAGTACCGCTCTTCTTGCTGCGGTCCCAGAAAACATGAAATCAGTACAGATAAGCAACTTCATACATAACTGAAAGAACCCTGTACTAACACTGAAGAGATTGAGACTGCTAGCCAACATCTCTTTTAGTTCCTTGTACAAGTATCTCCATTCCCTAGGAGACACACCTCTATTCTCATTTATAGAATTGTGGAGTCCATTATATCCCTTCAAAGACCCTTCTACTTTGAACAACTTATATTATTTTTAACTATTCTTTCCTATCTAAATGCATGTGGTATAATTATACATGATCTGCCTCCATTTGGGGGACTATAATAAATAATTAAGGGTAGGTGTTCATCACCATGTATGCTACATCATGTTTACTCTTCCTTACATTTCCAGAGAGTACGTACTGCTATTTTTTCATTTGATAATGAAGAAATTAAGGTGCAGAGAGGATGGAAAAAAATGGTTTAAAAATAAAATAGCAGGAGGTGCTACAGCTGAGAACCTACCCAGGCTTTGTGAATTCTAACCTTGTTGCTCAACCTTAATCACACCTGTTCTCATCTAACACAACATACTCTCTCAGCACTTAGGAAGGGATGAAACAGATAAATAAAACCAATTGAAATAATTAGCAGCCTTAGGTTCCTATCCAATGAAATGATCTTGAAAAATCATGAAATTTTAAAATTTCTGACTATTTTGGAATTCTAGAGAATGCCATTTTTCAGAGTATGTTATGAGATGATAATAGAGGCTGAAAAAATAAAAGTTTCCCTCCTCAAATAATTTGGGGGAAATGTTGAGTCAAAGAGGGTTCTTTTCAGCCAGACTTCCGCTGCCTTTATTATGCGCCATACATTGAATCTTTAATGGTTTGCCATATTACTATGTCACTTTGCAAAAGAAAACTTAGCAGTAGCATTGCCCAGAAAATAGCTGGGAAACACTACTTCAGATGCTATTTATACTATTACTTGCTATTGCACTCTAATTAAAAAGATGAAAGATTGAGTCTCCAAATTGGGGACTTGACTTATTCCAGTCCTCAGCTATTAGATACCAAATTATGACTGTAGACTAGAAACTATGCTAGATATTGCAGTAGAGGGATTTGAGAGAGAAAGGACTGTTAAGTAAACCCCAGAGATAAGCTAACTACATGAAGCAGACACCAAAGGGGAGAAGATCAGTTTAACAAGATCTAGACGTTTGGATGAAAGCACTTAGAGCTGACTCTGCCATGTGAAGAAAGGGTCCCACCTGGACAGTGACAGCAACTCAGCATCTCAGACTGGGATACTCCGAGGGCTGGGAAGTGGATCTTAAAGGACAGAGTGGCCAGGACTGATCGTGGTGGTTCAGATCACTAGAGGACTTTAGAGTTTTAGCCATGGCTGCTACATTCTCAGGAACCCAAAGGAAAACACATGCATGTTCGGGGTCAGACTCTTAAAGATGGAATGTTCTGCTAAAATTGAGAGCCCGGACTGGAGAGAATGAGGCTGGCTCTGAGGGGGCAAAAATCTGGAGACAGGAGCCAGGTGTGTCTCAGGATGAAAGTATCACTGAACAGTAAAACGTGTCAACAAAATGGATCAAATTCCTGTTCTTTCCTCCTAACTCATCGCTCTCAGTGTTTTCTGTTGGCAGAATGGAAAAGAAGTCCTCGTGGCGGAAAAGAAATAAAAGGGCATTCAGAAAATGGCAACACCTGGGTCATAATGAGGCTGCCACCAGGAAGATAAAGAGAACTTCGGGCTGAACCGAACGCCACTGCCGGCTTGGAGGGCTACAACCCAGACAGACCTCGCAGAGAAACAGCCTTAAGACTGACTGAAGAAGTCCCTTTCTCCCTTTGCTCTTGTCGTTTCACTTCCCTATCATATCTCCTATTCTCAAAACTGAGACAAAGATGTGAAAAGGAAAAGAGAAAACTGCAGTACAAGGCCAGCATTACAAAATAAATTACAAAAGGTCAGATTTCTAAGTGAGAGGCAGTAGCACACACACTGGGACCTCAGCTATTCTGGTGTCCAGTGTAAGCCCTGTAAAATGCTTCCTAATGGTTGATTTCAGGAGCCATAGTGGGCTATTCAGGGAGCCATACAGAAGAGTATTTTTTGACATAAAATACATAGTAATAAACCCTCATTTTCTTTTTTTTTTAATTTTTTTTTTTTTTTGTGGTGCCGGGGATCGAACTCAGGCCCTTGTGCTTACAAGGCAAGCACTCTAATCACTGAGCTAAATCCCCAGCCCCAAACCCTCATTTTCTTACTTTACAACAGATGAATATATATATACACACATATATATGGTTTAGAATGTATTTGACGAATATATATACATATTGCTTAGAGCATAAGTGTCCGATACATAATAACTGATTTTTTAAAGTATCATCGTCATTTCAACATTTTATACACTACTATTTAGCGCTGATATAAAACTGTAAAGTTAAATACAATCCTCCACAGGTCCTATGTAAACATGAATGAATTTGCATGTAACAAATATTAGCCAATACAAAAATAAAATAAATGCTATTACACCAAAAGCAAAGCAAAACAGAAACACAGATCAGTTATAAGAATTTGGAGCAAAGCAGGCTTCTAGTTACTAAAGGGTTACATTTTCAAAGAACTTCCCCCAAACTTTTGTTATTTGATTATGTGTTTCTTAAATTACACTTTTAACCCACGATTGTGGCAGAATAATGTTTTCTGTTGCAGGACAATCAATGACAATTACTGTTTTAAGTCCTCTAGAGCTTGAGCAACATTCATTCTACTGTTTGCATGTGCTGGCAAATATTTGGCAACTGGAGAGCAGCTCTATGTGACACGATGCCCACTGGAAGGAGATTCTTCCAGACTCAACTCCTTACACGGAGGCAGAAAGATAAAAGGTAGACAGCCTGGAGTTATTCACTTTCCAGTACTCCCTACTTGTCCAGAATACAGTCCACCAAGTCTGTGCTCTCTTGCCCTCTCTCGCTCTCCTCCCTCTTTCCCTACCTTCAAATAAACTGTTTTCTTTTACTTTAAAAAATGCACCAATCCTAAAGTTATATATAAAATGTCTTGTGTCTCAACCAATACACGATTCATTGACAAAAAACCTTCTCCGCATAACATGTACATTTTAATTATAATTGAACACATTAAAATCCCATAATTCAGTTAATATTGTTGGATTCTTTTTGTGGTTGTTGATGGTCATAATAGTTTATTAACTTGTTTTCAGTGTCTGATTTTAACATTCATCCAAATGCTGATGTAACAATGCCTCACTTTTCTAGTTCAGTTTTTCTAGTTCATTTTTCTACGGATCTTACTTTTTAGAAAACAAATAATGTAAGGCTTAGCCTAGAAGCCCCTGCCCCATACCTCTCATCACCATCTGCAGCTATATAACATATTCAAAACAAATAAACCAACATAAAGGCTTTGAAAGACAAGCATTTTACTTGCAGTAGTCCCTACATCCTCATTCAAAGAATATTCACTCATATTTTAACTATACTTTAGAATAGCTAATTTGTTTCTTAGCCCAAAGTGGATGAGAAGAATAAAATATAGAGACATCAGACAGAACAAAAGTAGAAATGACAGCATATTGAAATAGTGAATGAAACAAGCGATTATAAAAACCGGTTTCAGAATTATGGACTCATTGTGCTTTTGGGACATAGTTGTGTTTTTTTGTTTTTTGTTTTTTGTTTTTTTCCCCTGGGGCTGGGGATCTAACTCAGGGCCTTGCACTTGCTAGGCAAGTGTTCTACCACTGAACTAAATCCCCAACTTTGGGACATAGCTCTTTATCATAAAAGCGAAGCAGTGTAGTTTGAATGACTCTATGACATGAACGCACTGCAATGGTCCAGGTGAGAAATCCATAGGGAATTCACATACTCTGCATTTGTCTCTACATCTTTATGCTCTGAAGTTTTGATTAGATGATTTCTAAATTCCTTCAAAATTCTAATATTCTTTAGTTTTATAATAACTTTGTAATGAGTTTTCAATGGCATCCATTTAAAACATCGACGAGCTAGTAGCATTTAAAAAAAATATTTCTACTCAACAAGAGTTAAACCAAAAAGTAGTTAAAGCAAATAAAATTGATACAGTTTCAATGTTAATAATTATGGTTTAGCATGTATTTTTGTCTGTTTTCTGTTGCTATGACAGAATCCCAGAGAACAAGTAATTTATAAAGAAAAAGAAATTTCACTTAGGGATTTGGAGAGTGGAAGCCCAAGATCAGGCAGTTATATCTGGTGAGGGATGTTTGCTGCATGATAATACCAAGGAAAAGCAGAAAGGCAGGTGAACAAGAGTAGAAGAGAAAGCACAAAGACCGTTCTATCTTTATGGCAAGATAAAAAGAGCCAACTCTCACAAGAAAGGTACTAATCCCTCCTAATGGCCTAATCAACTCTTAAATGCCCCACAGCCCACAACCACCACAACGTTAGCCAGATTTCAACATGAGTTTCTGAGGAGATAAAACATATTCAAATTGCAGCAGCATATAAATGAATTTTATCTTTATGACACTTCTACGAAGTACACTCTTTTCATCTATATTGTTCAAATGAGGAACTGAAGCTCAGACAGGTGATATTAATTGGACAACATGTCATAGTAATACAAGATCCAGAATCCTTGTTTTTTTTTTCCTTCCATACAATTTTGTATTATCTCCCCAGGCAGCACCTATAAGGTTCTGTAGAAACCAGGAATAGAGAGTCAGCCAGAAATCTGGTTTTCAAGCAGAATCCATAGTCAATACTATTCCAACTATAGGTTATTGATGAGGACCATTGCCCCAGACCCCGACCATATGTTGCTACTGTCTCTGCTGTTGCAGTAGGTGGCCCAAAGAATAAAAACTCAGGAAATTAATGTGATTCCCACTCTTTATTGTTTCATTGCTTCAGTGCTCTTTACTAAGGGCGTGCTAATACAGAGAAAGTTATTCTCTCCCTCCCTCCCTCCCTGTCTCTCTCTCTTTATTTTGCTCTTTTTTCTATGCATTTGTAGCAAAGAAATATGCACAAATATCGTTTCAAGACATCTTGCCTGTAAGTTACTACATCCTTTCTCAAAGCAGCTATTGAAGAAGGAAAATAACACGGGAAGTAGTGTGGACGACAAAGGCAAACTTCAACAGCTAAATACCATCCTGGGCCAGTTAATTGAACTCTCAGAACCTCAGTTATCTCTCCTACGAACTTGTGGGAATTTATGTCTATTTCCCTAGTGCCTAGTGTAGTATCAGATATTTTATAAATGTTGCATAAATTTTAGTCAAAAAAATGTTACTTTCTGTTTCAAGCCCCTCCCCATCTCTGTAGGCCTTAAAATACCAGCTTTGCCTATCTGAAAAGGTGTTTCAGCCCATATAATATACTAAAATGTTTACTTTCACAAATTATTTTAAGGAAGGTATGATTAAAATATTTTTCTACTGTTTAAAGATAAGAGAGATCCTATAACTTGTTCACAGTTAGCAAGAAACACATGGCTAGACTTTGAATCTATGTCTGTCCTGTGCTGAACCAGGGTCTCGATGCTTATCTTGGCTAACTTTCATATCACAAACTTGTGGTCAAAAAGAGTTTATGCCAAATAAGGTACCTGTATATGTTAGTGAATTTGTAGCACGAACCCATCCACCAATTTTTCTCAGTAAATTGTGCACTTTTTTCCATGTTTATGAGTGTGTCCTAGATACTGAGAAGCCTTATGTGGAGAGAATAGATGAGAGTGGAGTGTCTTTGCCAGGGCCCCACAGACAATCCAAATGGGGCTATTATCCAGTATGTGCATTATTCACACCCTTTCATCTCTCTAGTAATTGTCCACCACTGGCTCTTTCTTCACCGTTATTAGCAAAAACATATTTACATCAGGCCATTATGAAATTCACTAGCAGGTCATCTGAGAGTCACTTGGAAAAAGAGGAACGTCAATGTATGTGCATAATTATCGAAGAAGTTAGTATTATTTATCACAGCCCACGTTTTAATGTACTCATTTGTAAAATAAGGACACCAAAATGTCTTCACTACAATTATGAGCACTGAACTTTAGATAGAGTTATTTTTAACAGTACATATCACATATTTGAAGATAAATAATCTATCATTACAGCAACTGGGAATAGCAACTAAGGTTATGGTTGGAATTTTTTTTTTTTTTTTTTTTTTTGGTGCTGGGGATCGAACTCAGGGCCTTGTGCTTGCAAGGCAAGTACTGTAACCACTGAGCTAAATCCCCATCCCCTATGGTTGGAATTTTTAAAAATTATCCATAGAATAATTTAAAAAAAGTTGGCACACTCGTTTATTTTGAAAAAGTTTGGGTGTATATAAAACATGGTCATCAAGTGTATAGTAGAGCCCACCTACTCGGAGTTATGCTAAACATGCAAACTTATCAAATGTGGTAAGCATAAATTATAAATATCAAGCTGTCTATTCTACATAGGCTGATATCCAACTCAACAATACTGTATTGTATAGCTTTCTGTATTTTCTTTTCATGAACTTTTCCCCTATTATTAACCTGAAATAGAGAGTTAATTTATATTGAGCCCTTAGGAGCAGGTATACCAGAATATAGACTGGGTGGCTTGTAAAATAGAATTATTTCTCACAGTTCTGGAGCCTGAAGTCTAAAATCAAGACATAGGTAGATTTGGTACGTGATGAGGAATCTACTTGGTTTGGGGACAGAAAGCTTAGGGTTAGGGCACTTCACAAGGGATTCACTTTCATGACCTAATTACCTACAAAATGACCCACCTCTAAATACCACTCTATTGGAGAATAGGCTTAACATGTACATTTTATGGAGAAACACAGATTCAGTGCATGTCACCTCATATGTTAGTTGGCAAAATTCTTTGTCACTGGTGTTGTTGTTCTTGTGGCATAAATTCTAGACTCTCATAAAACATTATAACCATACCTGCCCAATTTCCCCTTAAAATCAATCAAGTATTAATTTATGAAATCAATTACTAAGTACATAAGTCTAGAAAATTTAAATAATGCTGAGATTTTTTAAAAGCAATATTTTAAATGAATGAGCAAACAAACCTAATTAAGGCTGCACAGAACACTGTTTTGAACAGCGCTTCTATCGTCTTCTATGTACCTAATTCATTTAACTGGCTTTTGCAGGACAGGGGATGAATACCGACACATTTCCTAAAAAGTTTGTTAAACTTTTCTTTCCAATTTCCTTTATTCTTCCATTTCTTTTATCAGTGAGATTCTTAGATTGTTTGCAAGAAGCTTGGAAATTCAAAATCAACAATTTGTGATAGAGAATTATTTATGGATTTTTACATGGTATAGCTGATTCAGGCTATCTTTAAGTGTGTGGAAGTGTCCATACTCTGGCTTATTCGAATAAACTTAAAAGCCTCCTTTCGGTACAAAATCTCAATGTCCATGAACTAATAAATCTACTTAATTGCAAAAGAAACAGTTTTACTGAGTCTAACTACAAGAACAAAATAATACAGATCTCTGTCTATGGGTTTATTCATTCTATACTATTTCACTGTCCATCTTATATCTTCTTGGGAGAAATGTCTACTGAATAATTCGCTAATCTTTCAATGCGGCTTTACGTTTTGTTCCCTCTTGCCAGCAGGAGTGCTGCATACATCAATACCTTATCAAATTTCATATACAAATCATACATAGCTTTCTTATATGAGACAAATCTTGCAATATATAAGCTTGTGTGTCTGGTTTATATTAGTTAATATTACGGTCTTAAGGTTCACTCATTTTCCTACGTATGAATCAAGTTTTTTCTTCTTTATGGCAATAGTATTTCATTGTGTAAAAATAAACTTTTTTTATCTATACATCTGTCGATAGACATATAGATCCCTTACAAGATTTAACTATTGAGAGTTGTGCTGCTATAAACATAGGTATACATATATTACTGTACTACCATGCCTTTAATTTTTGGGGGAAGCCACCTATTGGATACCTGAGTCAAACTGAATTTCTATTTTTAGTTTTTGAGGAATCTCCATACTGATTTCCATAGCAATTGGTGTTTTTCCATTCATTTTTTTCCTTTTTTGTTTCATTGATTCTTTTTCTTATGTAAAACCATTTGTGGGTTCCAGCATTAAATTTCACTTGCTCAAGACACAGTTCTTTAAAAACCCTGCTAAATTTGCAGTATGTTGCTGCAACTGTTTGTATCTATCTATGTTTCTATAGATCCAGATGATTTTAGTTTGTAATTTTCTTTCGTTATAGTGCTATTACATGCCCTATCAGGATAATGCTGGCCTAATGTGAACTTGGACGTGTTGACCCTTCTTTATCATTTCTGAAGTGTGAGGAAGGTTTTCGTGCTATTCCTTCTCTAAATATTTGGCAAAATTCATCAAGGCCAGGCATTTATTTTGTTAGATTTTTTTTTTTTTTTTGTTACCGGGAATCAAACTCAGGGCCTCATGCTTGCGAGGCAAACACTCTAAGCACTGAGCTAAATCCCCAGCCCTAGATTTTTGACTATTGATCATATCTTAATAGTTATAGACCAACTCCGATACTCTGTTCCTTAATGATTTAGTCTAGTTTGATGTATTTCTAGGAATTTGTCCATTTCATCCAAATTATCCAATTTGAGGAAGTGCAATTTTTCATTCTGTCATAATCCTTTTTCTTTCCCTATAATTGGTAGTAATGCCCCCATTTTCATTTCCGATTTTAGTAATTTTGGTCCTCTAAAAATCTATAGACATTTATGAACTGACACATGGACTTATCCTGGAAAATGTCCCATGTGCACTTAATAATAATTTGTATGCTGTCTGTATTGGGTAAAGTGTTCTGTATCTATTAGATCTAGTTGGTTTATTGTGCTGTTTAAGTCCTCTATTTTCTTACTTGTCTGTCAGGTTCTTTTTTCATTACTAAGAGTGGGGTATGGAGGTCTCTAAATACTACTGTATATGTATACAGATTTCTCCCACCAGTTCTGTCAGTTCCTGCTCCATATATTTTGATCTTCTTGCTGAACTGAGCCTTTCTAAATACATAATGCCCTTCCTAGTCTCTAATAAATATTTTAAAGTTTACTTTGATACTTGCATAACTAATTTTGCTCTTTTTTATTTACTATTTGTAGAGAAAATTTTTTTTTCATTCTTTCATTTTCAGGCTAATTGTGTCTTTGGATCTAAAATGAGTTCTCGTTCTCCTGTGTCTCTCATCTATTCTGAAAATCTCTGTTTTAGATTGGAAAGTTTACTCCATTTACACGCAATCCCTGATAAAGAGGGACTTAATCATTTGCTGTTCTGTTTTCTATATATTTTATTGATTTTTTGTTTTTCACTTTGTGAGTTACGATCTTTTGTTTTGAATTATTGTAATGAAATTTTAAAATGTCTTTCTCATTTGTGTTTAGTCTATTTTCTTCACAGTTATAAGGGTGATTACTTTTAAGATGTTAAAGTTATAACACTGTATTTCAAATTTAGAGTAGCTTCAATTCAAAGGGAGCATTTTGTAAGGTCAAATTGAAAATCTTGTCTGAAAACAGTTTCCTTTTCCTGAATAAGAAGAAAATCTTCCCTGTTCTACCTCTATTTTAATGACAACAATATAAAACATCGTGAAAAGTCAAAAGCTTCAGAGATTTCTCTTCACACAGTAATTTTCTTAGCTGTCAAATATTAGACAGTTGTTCCAAGTCTCTTTGAAGAAAGAAACAGGAACAGATATCTTTCTCCCTTTTCTTTACATTTTTAAAGCTTTTTGGGAGTATTTCCTCAAAGCTAATATAGTTTCCCCAAATGTACTTTGTAAATGTTAAGAGAAACAATAATTTCATATGAAGCTCCATCTATAGTGTTACGATACAGAAATAAAGCTGTCCTAAGTTTTTCTTCATACGATTCTTGAAGTACTATGAAAATTTAAGGAGGAAAAAGCCATGCAAATGGCTTATGTCATGTTTTTATATATTTTTGACACATGGTATGAGATTAAAGTCTTAAAACTGCAGCAAGAGCTCCAAGAAATTCTGAAACATTTTAATGATTGAAAATGAGATAATTTGAGAAAAATATGTATTAGGGGAGATATAATGTTTCAATATTCCTTTTCCATTTGTCTTGCAGACATATTCAAAATCCTCACTCTTTGCCATGTAGGCAGAGGATTTATATTACTTGGTATGGCTTTATTTTCAAGGACTTTCAAGAGCTATTCTCTGTAATATAGTGTTGCTAGAAAAAAATTTCTTCAATTGCTATCTATTTCACAAAAATGACAAATTAACCCATTTTTTCTCTTATAAAGGAATTTAGTGATTTTGTTTTGTTTCTGCAGAGGTCTAGTACTGGGTGAGATATTTTTCTATTGACTGAAATATATAAAGAAATGCAAAAAGGTGATAAGAAATGTGTTAAGAATTCCTATCATTGCATAGTTGTTAAAGGCAACCTATTTGGTAATTTATGTGAAATGACATTCTAGCAAGTATATGTACATGCTTTCCCTGACAGTTTAGTAAACTAACCAAAATGAAAGTTTTATAATTACTAAGATGTTACTTTACAAGTAGCTGCATTTTATTCATATCTGAAATGGTAATTTCACTTTCATTGTATCCTTAGCATCCATAAATTTCTTCCTTTTTATTCTTACTAATAACCAGAGTAAAGAATGACTAATTTGGAGCTACACACATGTATTGTGATACCAGTTATATCTAATAGTTATTTTGATATTTAAGCTAAAATACATGTAATACATGTTAGAACATATCTATTCTGTATATAGTACAAGGATATATACTGGAATATATTCTAAGTATCCTCATGGTTTAAACAATTTTGTATTTGGATTCATCTTGACTGAAATAATGTCACGGTAATTTGGATTCTGGACATTTTATGAGTAAATACATTCAACACAAGAATATCTGCATGGCAGAAAAATTATTCCTACCTCATAATGTGTCCATATAATGAAGCAATACGAATAATTTTCTTCTTTCATCTTTCTTAACATAGAGTACTTTATCTGGGAAAATAAAACAAACAGACAAGTAAACACGGGATCAAGCATCGTACATTCCAAAGATTAATTATTTTCAACCAAATGACAAATTTTTTTTTAAAAGAATGTATTGTATAATGTGTGATGGGTTAAAAATATAGAAAATTATTACTTTTGGAGATAAAAATTTATTTTGTCCTAAAAAGAACTTCAGATAGTTATCCTTTCAAGAAGTATCAATATGTTAAGACAAAATCTTTCTTACTTTTCATCTGCTTCAGCTTTTTTTTTCATTTTCCTGATCTATAAAAAAAATTACACATTCAACTACTGAAATATTAAAAAGCATGCAGTGGAGAATACAGTAGATGGGATTTTCTTTCAAACTAGTATATAAGGTCATAATTACATGATATCAAAAATAGGCCTTAATTTTTTAAATGACCATGGAGATGCAAAATTCATGAGAATCCAGTCACTTGTCCTCTAACACTTACTATACACCTGACAAACAAATAAATAAGTCAATACGAAAAGGTTTTAAAGGGGAGATGTCATGCGTATGTGTCTCACAATAAAATATTCACAAGAGATTTTGCCTGCAACCTTGAATTTTAGTTTGCTCATTTTTACTATTAGTTTATTATTACATTTTAAAATAATTTTACAATGGCACATGTAGTCCCACTGTAATATTTATTCTTTATTAAATTTATTATCTTTTGAGAGTCACTCTTTTTAAATTACAGACTTTAATATATTCCAGTTTTATAGAAAGAAATGAGGGATTCAGTAATCCACCTAAGGTTCACAGCTAGTAAGAAGGTAGTAAAGGTGGGACCAAGGTATCAATAACTCATTGTAGCTTGTAGGGAATTTGAAGGCGTGATGTCTGAATCTCATCTGCATCTTTATTCGGTGTTCTTTGGTCGCTGCTTGAACACATGGAGCTCTCCAACAACACAATTTTGACACTTTAATAGATTTTACTTATTGCACTGAAATCTGGCTCCCTACAGGTTCAATCCATCACTTCCCTATTTTTTGCTTTGTTCATACATGCACAGTATTAGTATATCTTCTATATATCTTCCTTTTATTCATTCATTCGAAAGATGATTATAGCGCCTGCCATCATTTCCCAGAATAGTAGTGAATAAAATAAGTAACGTTCTTGCCATTTTAAGGTTTAAATAGTGCAAGAAATGAGACAATACAGTAAAAGGATGCACCTAAACAATATGAGCAGTTGCAAAGATGAAAATTTTAAGCTAAGTGTTCACTGAGGCCAAACCCTTTAAGGACATGAGACTCATGCCATATCCTCTAAGAGAAATAGTTTGTATGAAAAGAGGGTATAAAATAAGCCTTTTGAGGAAGAAACAGACAAGGAAGAACAACAGCACAAAAATAACTGTAGTTTAGCAAATGTGTAGGGAATTAAAATAGAAAAGAAGCATCTTAAAACTGTCAGTGAAGGACCTTGTGATCGTATAAAGCAGGTTTTTGATCTCAGCTGTACTGGTATGTTGAGCCAGATGCCTCTTTGTTACAGAGAGCCGCCCTACATTCTGTAGGACACCGAGTGTCATCTCTAGCCTATACCTACACGATTCCAGACACCTGGTGCCTCATTTGAGGAAACAAAACTGTGTTCTACCATTGCTAGATATTAGCAGCAGTAAACCCCACCTCTTCTTCACTGTGGGAGGTTGCTGTTTTAGAGGACTTTGCTTCCTATGAATATGCTGAGAAGTCATTAGACAGCTTGAAACCAAAGAATAAAATATCTTGAATTTAAAAGCATTATTCATTTTTAGGCATTCTTTCCTTAAAGTAAATAATTATCCCATTTCCTTTCCTTGTCTTTGGTTAGCATGCCTTTGAGCTCTCTCACTATGTCTTTCTAAATGTCCTGTATTTTTACACTTTATCAAAAGTGTGGATTCAGAACTAAATGTAATTTGTCAAAAAAGTTTTAATGCAACATACAGTGTACTATGTTAACTCTTATTCTATTATTCCATACTAAAATGACATGTTGGATACAAAACATGTTTGCTTTGTATTTAAACTTATTGTCAACTAACCCAATCCATTTAAAAAACGATGCGGACAACTTTGTAAGGTCATATCATACATTTCCTCCAAAACGATGGAGTACAAAGATGTAGAAAAGATGTGAAGAGGTCAGAAAAATATTATCCCTGCACCTCCACACAAGAGATTTTATTGAATTTTATTTGTATGTTTCCCCAAGAACAGCAAATTAAAGTAGTACCAGTAGGTAATCTATAATAAAACAAGGCCTTTTTAATAGTCTGATTACAGAGCAACCTGGTATATCCACCAATCAACAAGTACAACAGGGACACACTACACACCAGGTAGACATAGTAATCAGTAACATTTGTTTTGTTTTGTTTTTCCTTTGACTACAGAGCAGGAAATCTATTATGTAAAAGTATTATCCCTTTTACTATCAGAAATATTTCATGTGCAATTTGAATTTTAAACTCAGTAGATAGTATGTCACCACTCTAGCTGCCAATGTCCATGGTTACTAAAATCTTATTTTCCTTAATTGATTCACCCATCCAATGATTGTGTGTATTTGCACTGTGTATAAATGATACTGTGCAAGTGCAAGACGTGGGATACACCCCAGCAATGCTGCCACGTTTTACTGTCATAAAAGATAAATGACAATTCTGTTCTGATCTTCAGACACGCAGCATCACTTGCTGTGGTACAATATGTATTCTAGATTTATCTTTCAAGTCTTTAAATATGGAAAATTATGTGCAGGGAGACCACAACTCATAAATTTAATTAATCCAGTTAGTTTTGCAGGAGGTCAAACTTTATAAGTGCAGTTATAAACTTTTGTTCAGGTAATAAAACACACACACAATGCCACTACTCATAAAGGATCTTATTTCTTCATTTCAGTGGGATACATAGGAGCATATTTGACTTTCATCTATTTTTTTTTCATAGAAAATGACATTGCAGTGTATCATAGAGGAAAAGAATTCAGGGAAAATGTTACCAAGAGCTCTCCCCAATTAGAATTACTTCTGTTTAAAATATTGACTAAAATCTGTCAATGAAAAATTCAAATATTTATGGAGCATGCCATAAATTATTATCATTCACCACATTAATTTCTATAAAGACAGTAAAAATGTAAGTATATGTAATCTCTTTCTCTTCAGAGATAAGAGGTTAAACTTCTATACAGTAACTATTCAAACTCATGAAAGGAATCCAGGTTGAAAGAATGTGATAATCTAAACTTTTTTATAATACTATAAAATGAATGACAAGTCCTGCCCCAAGATGAACATTATGGTACAAATAATGTCTTTGTAGAAAAAATAATAACATTTAAGGTATACACAATGGTAGTTCTATTCTAACTCATCAAAAATGTGTTAAATATTGGTTCTGCCTATTCAGGAACAAGTGATACCTTTCCATTTTCTGAAATCTACTTCAATCTCATTTTTGAAAACATTGTAGTTCTAGTGGGCCAGGTCTCTCACTTCCATGCTAGGTTAATTCATAAGTATTTAAGTTCTGTTGACAGTATTGTGAATAATACCATTTTTCTATTTTCTGTCTCAGTGATTTTATTATTATTGTAGAGAAACACTATTGATTCTTGTATGTGGACCATATGTTCTGCTATATTTCTGAACTGGCTTATAAATTCTAGTCTTTTTGTGGAAGTTTTGTGCATACTCTGTGTAGAGGATCATGTTATCTGCAAATAATAATTAGTCTTCTTCCTTTTCTATATGTATCCCATTTATTTCTTTCTTTTACCTGATTGCTCTGGCTAATGTTTTGAGTACTTTACTGAACAAAAGTCCAAAAATATTCCTCTGTGCTTTTGAATGAGTCTTTTCTTTCCTGGTCTGCAGGACCCTGCCCTGCTTACCCTGCTGGGCATGAATGGTCAATGGTCTCTGCCCTCAGGCTATAGCCCCTCCCTCAGGCAGCTTCCACATTCCATGTTTCTCTGTGCACCCCAAGTTGTGGTTTTCTCTGCCTAGCTTTACACCTCAGAGGTTTGCTAAGTGCTCCTGCTCCAGAGGGAGCAGTCTGCTAGACTTAATGCCAGGACTTTCAGAACCAGCCTTCTCTGGAAAACACACACAGACACACACACACACACACACATGCAGAGCCTGGTTTCTCACCACACAGGAGAGGGTCTCTCCAGCCCAAGTTTAAACTGCCAAATGGTCGATGTCTAGCCCACATCCTCTATGCAACTATTGCCTGCGCCATCTCCCATCCAGTCACTGTGGGAGGGAACACCAGAAACCCTGTAGTGTAGCTGCTCTGCAGCTGCTCTGAGGCTCGGTCCCAAACAATTAACCCCTTCCCCAAATGGTCTCTGATTAAACTCTCTCAAATATGGTGGGTGCCGCCCTGGACTTCCTTCCTAATTCCAGTCTACTTTACCGAAGGAATCACTTTCCAAGTAAAACACCAAACTGTTTTTACAGTTTATAAGAGCCATGTGTTTCTCTTGGGCCAGTCCTACTGGTCTGGTTCTGTGCCTTCCTGGAGCTGCCATTCCTTTCTGGGCTCACCTGGCATCACTTGAAGCAGGTACAGGTTTATTTTTATGCCAAGAGCTTCCAATTTGATTGATTTCATTATCAATTTATTATTTCATTCTTTTTTTAAACTGTTGTATTCAATAATCAAATATTTATTTAATTCTACTAGATCAAGAATGGTGCTAGGTACAAAAGATATATTTTCTATCTTAAATATGAAAACATTATCTTCCTCTAATATCACTACAATACAGAGTGACATAAATAAGGTAACTATGTAAGCTGGGGGAGGGTGCACGCATCTCAATTGGAGGAGGGAATTTAGGGGATAAAAAAGAAAAAAAATATCAAGAAGACTTGCTAGAGGAGGTAATAAGATGCCATCTAAAATGAATCTTTAAGTTTAAGAAGGGATTAGCCTGACTTGAAAATAAGTGGCAAAACAGAAAAGGAATGCATTCCAAGTAGTGGTGGAAAGTGGTAAATCTTGAAATTTTAACCCATTCAGGGCTGTAAAAGTAACATAACTCATTTTAGTAGAATCATTGAATTAAAAAAGTGAAAATTGCAGAACCAGATTAGACGAAAATAGTGGGCAGAGGAACACTTATTGTGGGGTACTTCTGAGCGTCTTGGGATTTCATATCCACTTCTGCAGGTAATGGGATAATGCTGAGAGGTTTATGTGAGGATGTAACAGAACAAAATTGATGTTACTAGTGCAAGCACAGATATCTGATGATACGAGGACTAAATAGAACTAGGAAGATCAGTGAAATAATTATTGTATCCAAGACAAAGCAGTGCTCTGAATTTAAGTGCACAGAGTCTAGATGTGAATTTTAAAGATATAGTAAGTGAATATGAAAAAATACAGTGTTGTTTTTAGGATAGTGTTCAATCGTCCAGATTGCACAATGGAGAAATTCAAGATGTAATTTCTTTGTTGAGATAGAAACGAGAAGAAAAGAATCACATTTACAGTGCAAGAAAGTCAACCACATTAGGCTTTAGAATAAACCTTAATAGATACTTTAAAGTCAGCATTTCTTAGAAATGAGTCACTTTCAAGGTTCAATTTAGTCAGAAATTAATCTGAAATCAGAAACAGGAAACCATCTGAGTAGAGCATGGAAACCCTACTCTATGTGTGAACTCAAGCCAAAAAAAAAAAAAAAAAACAAAATCTTAAAATACGATTTTAGGTTGTCTACAAAAAGGAAATAAAAAAAATACTATCATAGGCAGGTAAGTTAGATAGAAATTAATACACAGTCAGAGAGGGACTGAGCGGTCAAGAAAGTCAGCAGAAAAATAAAGACATCAGAATTGTGGCTGAAGGTGCATCTGAAGAAGGGGAGACCACAAGATAAAGCCACAATGGCCAGAACTGCATACTTCCCTAAGAGATAAGGAGAACTTGGGACTATACTATAATTAGTCCCACCCAGTTCATTAAATCCAGATATGCATCAGACACCCAGGTGGGTGACCAGAATACCTGAATTCATCTCTTCCCAAAAATGTTCCTGTTTTAGAAATCATAGCTAAGCCAAGGTTAATGCTGTCAGTCATATACCCTTGCTGTGTGCCCTGCTTCCACACTGGATTAATATTAGCTCAGTGGCTATATTTGTAATCTTATTGGTTGATTATAGTTTGACCCACATCATACCCACACTGTGATTTTTGCTGTATAAATTCCCCCTAACAAAGGGTCTTGATGGCAACTCACTCAGGACCCCTTCTGTCTCTCAGGAGCTATTCCTACTCCCCAATAAACCTTTCCTACTCTTAACCTCTTTTGTCCTTTGGAATTCATTCTTTGATTTTAGGGAACACAAACTCAGGACATCTGACATCTAGCATGTTGTGAGTTATATACCTCCTATATCAATATTGTCTAAAGCATCAGAAACAGTCAAAATACTGCAGACATTACTATTAAAAGCAGGCAGAAATTAAAAGACACAGTGTTAATATTTTTGTACAATTCTGCCTTGGAAGTACCTGAAAATGTAATCAAGTAACAAGAAAATTGTAAGTATAAACAATTGAGCATGAAAATAAAAAGAATTACTTATAAATACACAACCCAAAAGAATGATCTTTAAATTATTAGGACTATACAATGCCTAGAAGCTAAAATAGGGAAAAAAACAGATTTGGTGATGATTTTTGTGCATGACTCATGAAATAATTAAGATGAATGAAAATTACAGTATTTTCCTCTGTAAAAGATAATGTCAATAGAAGAAAGAAGAAGCTGTAAACTAGAAAAAAATTGCAAAAGATATAACTGATGGAAAACTGCTATCCAAAATATATGAAGAATTCTTAAAACTCATCAGTAAGAAAACAAGCCAACCTAAAAAAATTAGCTTAAAGACATAAAAAGACCCTTCACCAAATAAGACATAGAAAAGGCAAACAAGCTTATGAAAAGATGCTTCCACCCCTGTGTTAGTCACTCCCGAGGTATGCTCAGGTGAAGAGTTCATGTTCACAAAAAGAGGCTTTTTTGTCGTTGAAGCCGATGTCAAGCACACACAATGACTATAGCTGTAATTGTTATTACTAGAATCACAGAGGAAAAGAGGCAAGTGTCTCCCAATTTCATCTTTCAGAATAAAGACTTTCCAGAGAGAGGGTAGTCAAGGGCTAATATTCAAAGGAACAACTCACCGAGTTAGGATTTTGCTAGAGATAAAGAAGGAATAATATGTGGAAAGGCCCAAAGGTTCTGGAGGGTGTGCTTCCTTTAAGTACTGAAAATAGTTCAGTCTGCCTTCAGTGTAAATGGAAGATAGCATCTCTAGAGGACAACGGCAGACTGTATACCAAGAGCCAGGTCACAAGTAACAGGATGCTCAGTGTTTTAGTATTTGGATATTATTTTAAGAGTAATAGAGGCCTCCAGTACTAACTGCTTTGAGTTTCAGATAGATTATATTTGCTGCTGTAATGCAGAATTTAAAAATGCACTAACAAACTATGAGTGGAAAAGTTTGATCTAAAGTCCAAAGAGATTATCAGAATTATGCAGACCTGAAGATCCGTTCAGGCACAGGATCCACCAAGTGCTCAAACCAGTTTATGGGGAGGGAACAGGTTCTAAGGTCAGGAAACAAAGAATATTTCCAGATTAGGCCATGTTTGCATGACCATTTACAAAGGCCTATCCTTTTCTTAGAGGAAAGACAAGAACTGATCAATAAGAATAGGATCTCATATTAAAATATTTTTTTTTCCTCAAAACACCTTGGAAATAGATCACGCCAGTCTGTAGGAGTTCAGAATAAAGCAATCTTGTTTATCTGTGAGACATAAAATTAGAAGATAGAAAATGATCCCGCCAAAACACACTTATGAACTGTTTAGCCCTGGACACAGAACTAAAAATATATGTCAAAGTATTAACAGTAATTAACTACAGGTTGGGATTGGGGTTTATAGTTATTCTTTTTGTGGGGGGAATTTCGATCTACTGTTTTGTTGTTTCTGCACAGTGTAGATTTCTGTGTTGCATTAAAACAATATTAAGAATTAAAGCAAACATGGTACTCCATAGAAATATCCTATTTGAGGATTATTAATGGTATAAAGAGGACTTTGAGCTAGTAACGAACAGTAAATTAGTTTTATTTCCCATTCCAGCTCCGGGTGGTTCAGTTACCTAGAACACTGTGCTGAGAATGATCCTGAAGCCAAATTTCAGTAGGAAAGAGTGTGTGATGAATTAGTGATGTCTGCCACGAGTCCAGCAGAAATTAGATTCTCTCTCAGGTGTTTGTCTACATCAGCTTGTTATCTACATCAGCTCCCTCATCTTACACTCAGCCAAGACATGGACTGATTGCTGAGATCACACAGAGTTTTAATTACAGATCGACTATATCATCTCTAATTCACAGTAGAGAAAAAACTCACTCATATACTAAAAACTTCTAGCGGTGATTTTGCAAATAATTTGAGTATCATTTAAAAATGTAAAGTTAAAGAAAGAATGCAAATATTTCTCAATTACCCTGGTCCCTGTACCATTTTTCCTACTCAGAATTCCAGTCTGAGCTAAGTCCGCCTGACTCTGAGATCTCACATTTATTTTTAAAACTACAAACTAGCATGCCTAGACATGAGGCATCATTTTCTCGAAACTGAATAAGAATCAAGGTTCTGTCATTTCCTTAATGAGGACTCGTGCACAGCACCAAACCTTCTGAAGGATATTCAGGTGAGGATGTGTGCGATTTTAACATCTAGATGTGCTAAGGGACTCATTTAAAGACAAAGTGTCCTAAAAGGAGTTCTTGAGATTCAACACATGATTAAACAGCAAAAAACTGGCAGAACCCTGTTTTTCTCAAAGGAGAGCACAAGTACAAGGTTATCACTTTTAGGATGAGACCTGCTACTGACTTATTTAACAATGAATACAGGAAATTTTAATGGAAGTAGTGATGTTTAGTAATAGTTCTGCCTGTTTCAGAATTTGGAGGCCAAACAATCTAAATTGCCTTTCCCCTAAGGAATGAGAGCCAGTCTCACATACAGGTCTGTAAATATCAATCTTTGCAGGCTTTACGGTTCCCAAGTGATGGATTAGCTGCCCGCTATTGTTCTATACTCTCAACTGAGATGTCATTTTGGCCAGGAAGATTTTCCTTTATTTCACAGATTAGTTCTCGGGTCCTTCCTATATGTTTTCTCAGTGTCCTTTAATTCTTGAGTCACAGTATATGCTGGTATTTTACCTTGTCAATTCACTTACATTTCTCTTTGACCACAAACGTATTCTATGAAGGCCCGTTTTTCCTCGCCAGCGGAAAAGAGAGCCCTTCTTTCCTCGCCAGTGATGATTTTTCAGCACAATCATGTTAACTATTCTATAATATGTGATTACTGACTACATATGGATTAAAAAAACAAGTGAATAAATGAAAGACCTAACTAGTATATTTTTAGAAAAGCGTAATGAAAATAGTCTAGATCAGTGGTGGTGAACCTATGGCAAGTGTGTTATTTGTTTTTGTTTTAAAACAAAAGATGTTGAATTAAGAGTTACGCTTTTCTAAACTAAAACCTCAGTATTCAGGTTTAATTGTGATGTTGGCACTTTGAAATAAAGAGGTGGATTTTGGGTTGCAATCTGCGTGCTTCTCTCTAACAGGTTTGCTGTCACGGATCTAAGTTCATCTCACCATTGTTTCTAAGCCTGCCATGCAATTTACAGGGGGCTAGTGGAGAAACGGGCATAGGGAGGCCTGGCTTAGATGTGTATTACTCCTAAGCAATAATCAGGCACACTTTGAGGGAGATACAGTCCTTTATCTTGACATGTCCTCAAGATCTGAAGTACTAAAAATGCACTAATAAAAATTTAAAAACTAATAAAAATATAAAGTACCGCCTATGTGAAAAAACTCAGACAATAAAAACTATTTCTCTAATCAGATCAAAGAGATATGATATTGATTTTGGAAACTAAAATTCACATCAGAACAAGAAAATAATAAAAAATTGTCAGTGTACAAATCTCATTAACTTGCACATTTTGAAGTTGATAAAAACAAGTAAAATTGTCTTGGCTTCATTTCACAGTAATTACTGTACTCAAAACTTAGAAAGTCAATATAGGCACTTCAAGTATATGATGTAATAATCACGCATTACGGTCCATTTTCAAACAAATCATAATTACTGCCTGAATACGACTGAAATCACCAAGGAACTTTCATAAATGCTAAATTACTTGCAATTTGAACGTGCTAAAGATGCCATGCCATTTACCACATGGAACGGATGAGTGATGGGCCAAACTTAGAAAATGCAATTCAGTTTAAGTGATGTTTCTAAATTATGTAACAGACAGCATGGTCACTGAGGTCACAAAGGGCCTTTTTATTAAAAAGAAAATGCTGATTTTAGATATTTTTCAAAGATTTCTACTTGAAATGCTTTTAAACACTCTGAATCTTCTCTGTTTGGGGAATATTAATTCAATCCAAACCCAGATGTATCCACCCTATCTCCACCGCCCCCAGCTGCAGAAACCGCTCCTCTGGCCATGCAAGCAATTTGGACACTTTAAAGTTTTTCTGTTGGTATATTTTTTCCCATTTATTTAGCAGATTCTAACTGAGAAAGCATTAAATGCCTGTTGTAAGAACAAATTAAAAGGAGATGAGAAACAATATCTCTGAAGGATTTATGGTTTAACACAGGGTGATCATTAGTAACAAAAGAGTAAAAATATCAGTCTTTAAATCAGTGACTGCAGGAGAAGCTTGTTGAGCTACATCCCAATGACTGACTCAGGTTTGGGGGAGCGTGGATTAGGTGACGGAAAGGACAGAATGGCCGCTAACTTCTGAGATGAATGGCAATAGATAACCCAAGAGAAATAGGTGTCTGGTCAGAGTAGACACCAAGTATCATGCTAGAGTGTGGATTTTATTTTAACAGCAAAGAGAATCCATTGAAAAATTTTAACTAGGGCAGTGACCCTTTAGATTTATATATCAGGATGCCTCTGGTGACGAGGGAGGGTCAATTAAAGACCAGCAGAACCAGACAAGGGTAGAAAAAACTTTGAATAACGACATGTAGGAGTATGGGAAGAGGGTCATTCCTCACGGCGAGTACCTCTTTAGGTGTGATTAGTGATATAATATACCCTTGCCTTGTGAGCTTGGTGGAATAATTTTTTTCCCATACATTCATTTAAGTCAATCCAATTGTTTCATAACTTTTATAAATTATAATTTTAAAAATAAGCATCACAAGAAAGTCTAAACATTTCAGAAACACTGTTGTTATGAATCTCAGAAAAAATGTATCAGTTAACTATTCATGTAAATGTTGGTTGGGGTCTACCTGTGTATGTGGCACAGGGGGAAGCATACGAAGATTCATACAGGCATAATCCTAATCCTGAAATGTCTAGAATTCTTGTTAGTATGATACCAATTACAAAAGAGCTTCATTTTAAAAGAGGTGGAAATAAGATTTAATGAAACACTAGATATCTGAGACCAAGCAGAGTACTTTCGCTAGCCTAGAATAGTATATGATTTTCTTCTAGAAATGGAATATGGAAAAAAGTTCAGCTGTGGAGAGTAACAAATCAAAAGTGAGGCAGGAAAGCTCCAAGGCCCAGGGCTCTGGGCTCTGACAGAGTCATAAAATCCTTGCCCAGCTTTTTAGAAACTGTTAATGGCTGATTCGACCTGTCCCTAATCACATGCTTGTATAATCCAGCGCCCTCCCCTTATGTTCTGTGCCTATGAGCCCCTTTAGCTTGTTGACATAGTGGGCGACATTGATTTTTGAATGCTAAATTTTACATACATATTCAAAATAAAATGAACTTCTTCATGCTTTATGCTATTGTACAGTTTTAGATTTTATGTGTGGTGTTTGCATCAATGTTCATGTCAGATATTGTGTGTTTTTTATACTTGTAATGTTCGTGTTTGCTTTCAGAATTTAATATTTTTACATATGGCCTCATCAAATGAATTAAGAAGGGTTCTTTCTACATGTGTTCACAAAGAGACTGTAGACAGTCTGTAATACTATTTCCTGAAATATTTTCTAGAATTCACTAGTGAATCCGTTCATGTCTGATTTCTGTTCAGAAGAGGTGCACAGGTTCCAAGCAGTTATTATAATTGAGACAATTTATTTACTAGATACACTGCATATTTATTCATGTTATATGATCCTTGTTTATGTTGACATTTTGTGTCTTTCAAGCAATTTGTCCATTTGATGTCAGTTTTAAATTTGTGGGAATAAAATTTTTCTAAATATTTCTTATCCATTTATACTCTGTAGATTAGTAATGATTTTTTCTTCATTGCTAATATTAGTAGTTTGTGTGTTAGCACTTCTATTTTTGGATATCCTGGCTACATGTTTCTTAATTCTATGGATAGTTGCTAAGAACCAAATTATATTTCACTGATTTTTTTCTTGGCCTTCTCTTTTCAATTTCATTGGTTTTTACTATTATTTTTCCTCATATTTTGTTTTAAAGCTTGTATCTCTTTCTTTTCTATAGCTTCCTAAGATAGAATTTTAGATTAAAGTTTTTTTCTTTTCTAACATAAATATTCTGTGCTATAAATTTTCCTTAACATTTTGTAACATCCCACAAATTTTGGTAAGTTGTATTTTCATTTTTCATTCACTTCAATATGTTTTTCCTTTAAGAGGTTTTTGATCTATTTCTCTGATAGGAGAAACCATAACTGTATATAAGGACAAAGAGATGTAATAGATTTTATATAAAAGGAAGATAATATACAGAGGAGAGGAGCGCTAGAAAGAGAGAAAGGGGAAAAGCAGGCAGGGAACAAAGGAAAGAAAGGGGAAAGGGAAGTCATGGAGAAATGTGAATAAATCTGCTGTAAATAGAGAGTGAGGGAACAGAGGGGAGGGGTGGGGAAGAGGGGGCAGAACAAAGATGCATCATGTACAGGTACAAAATAAATGTGATGAATGTGATCAGTATATGTAAAATGTACCAATACATGTTCTTGGTTTAAAATAAAATTAAAAAAAATAAAAAAATAAATGTACTTTAAAAAAAATTTTAAGAAGTGTAATAATGATCTCAATATGTTTTTTAAAAATTTAGCTATTATTTTTCTTTTGGCTTCTGATTAAATTTCATTGTGTTTCAGAAATATTTTGTAAGACTATAATTCTTAAGAGACAGTTTACATATGGATCGCAGACTCAGAATACAGTCTATCTTTGAATGCTCCATTGAGGGTGAAAAGTTTGTTCTGGTGTTGATGAAATATTCTAAAAATGCCAGTTAGAACAAATTGATGGCTAGTACTATTCAGTTTACCTGTGTCATTAATGATTTCCTGCCTATTTGATCTGTAAATTACTGACACATGAGTACTGAAGTGTCCAAATGTAAAAATGAATTTGTCTGTTTTCTGTTTTATCAGTTTTTACCTCATCTAGTTTTATGCTCTTCTGTTAGGTGACTGTTACATCATTTTGGTGACCCAACTCTTTAGGATTATTTAATGCCCTTTTTCTGTTTGATACATTTACTTGGTCTGAAGTCTGTCTCATCTGAAATTAATATACTTACTATGTCATTTTTATTAATGGTTGCATTTCATAACTTTCTTGTATACATTTACATTTAGTCTACACACTCACATTTAAAGTGGCTTTCTTATAGACAGCAGTTAGTGGTATCTAGAGTTATTTTGTTTTCTCCCACTCACTCTGATAATCTATTTTAATACATGTAATTAGATTTTTGTCACTTAAACTAATTGCTGATACAGTTTATAAAAATTCTCACTCATCATTATTTTTGTCCTATTTTTTTCTTCTGTACCGTTTTACAAGTTTCCATTTTATGCTTTTTGTTAGCATAGAATTTGTACTTTTTAAAAATTTTAAATTATTGGCTGCAGTTAACAGTTTACATTTTCACCTAAGTTTACTTTCCAATAACAATATACTACTTCATATTTAGTGTGCTGCCCTATAACAGAGAATTTCCAATTCCTTTTTCCCTCCCATCCCTTGAGTAAATGCTGTCATTTATTTTAGTCATCGAGATGATTTAATTGAAATATTTTTACTATGATTACTTTTAAAAAGCAGTTGTCTTTTAGATAAATTAAATAAGACACTATCTTCATTTATTCATTCTCAGATACATATATTCATATGTATATACACATATATATTTCCTCTTTATACACAACTCCAGTTTATGACATATATCAACTTTCTTTTCCTTGAAGAACTCTTTTTCTTTTTTCTTACTGGACATCTCCTGTGATGTGAGTTTCTCTGCTTTGTTAAAATGACAAAGTCTTTTTTCCCTTCACATTTGAAAGTAATTTCACTGAGTATAGAATTCTAGATTGGCGGGGATCTATCCTGTGAATAAATATTTCACTCTACTCTTCATTTTCACATTGTGCATAGAGAATAGTATCTTTTCATTTTTATCCTTATTCCTGGTGTCTTTTCTCTAGCTACTTTCAAATTTTTCTTTTAGTCTTTGATTTCTTTTTTTAATTTATTTTATTTTAATGGTACATTTTAGATGTATGTAGTGATAACATTCATCATAGGGGATTCGTACCTGTACATGATATATCTTGTTGCTTTTTTTTCCCCATAGTCTTTGATTTCTTCAAGTTTGAATGTGTTATACTTAAGTGTGTGGTTGGGGTTCCACAGTTCACACTAACTACAATAATTATATTTATCTCTTTGATTTTATAATGTGTTTACTGTTTCTCATCTATCTCCTCTCAGTTTACTCCTTTTGGTGAAGTTATTTTCTCCCCTCTTAATTTACAGATTGTAATTCTGCTTTTCATTATTGATATTTACCTTCCCTTTCCCCTTTCTCTGAATAAGACATGTGTATGAACTAAATGGTATTTTCTCATTGAGAGTTTTGAACAAAAAATATTTCCCCTTTTGTAAAGCTTAAATATGACCCCAACAAAATCAGTAAGATAATGACTTGAGATGCTAAACTTTCCATATAATGGTCTTCCTCCTCCTCTTCCTCCTCCACATAAGACCATTGCCATGGTTTATCTCTTACTCTTTCTGCCAATCCTAATTCCTTTCTGCCTTTTAAGAGAATTTAGATCTAAGCAGGATTTCTCTTATGACATTCATCTTCTGTTTCCAAATATATACTCTGCAATTGTTATTTTTATATTTTTTGGTCTACACTTTTATATATTTTTTTTGTATTTGCTTTTCCAAGTCTCTAATGTAGTTCATAGATGTAACCATTATCTCCTTGAATTAATTTTAATTTTGTTGATTGATAAAATTTGTAAATATTTGAAAACTCCTGGAAGACTGAGATTTTTCCCTACTGAATCTTTTAAAATGCTTCTACTGTTATTTATGTTATTGTTGTCAATTTGTTTAGGTGATCATCTCATTCCTCCGAAGTTCGCTTCCCTTAGGATATGTGATGCGATAGTTCATTTTGATCCTTCTACCTCCTCTTTGCTAGGTGCCTTGATATGAACAGGTATTATAGGTTGGCTCTTCAAGCCCCAGTTTGGTTGCTGCAGGTATCTTTAATCATGGGGATCTTTGGGGTTTGACAGGAAACGTTTTTGCTGAGCTGTGTCTAACAGTGTAAAGACGCAGGGCCATTTCTCTGCTGGGGCACCTGGGATAAGCCTTTGTAATCTGTTTGTTCTGTGACCTTGACCATTCCTCCATTACTCACGACTTTTGGAGGAACAAGCGTGACCCAGCACATTCAGGTGTCTTGACAGCAGCCTGGCTCTGGAGGTTCAAGTACTCAGGAGTACTACACCCGTTAGGGAGGCTCCCACCTTGGGTCCTTATTCCCCACCACAGTTTTGCTGTGCATCTAGTTGTAGGGGACAGCGAGGAGCAACCCTTATCTTTGTGCTCCTGGAAAATTCTGGGGTTTTGCCCACAGACAATAACTCTTAAATTCAAGCCACTCTTTGACTCAAAGGAAGCAAAAGCCACAGAAGGAAAAGGCCAGAAGTCCGAGCACTAAGTTCTCAGAAACTCCCAGAGCTCCTTCCCTCAACTGTTACATTTTCATACACAGCATTGTACAGTTATTATTTTATAGATGCTTCTGTTAACAAAATTCTTTTATTACTGAGGACACTTTTATGCCTATTTTAATTTATTGATCATCTGTCCCATAGATTTTGCTGTGCTTAGCACCAGATGTTCAGTTTGTTGCCTCTTCTAACTGCTCCCTTAATATCTGATCAGTTTTGCCCGAGTCTTCATTTTCTCCAAAGCCACTGGCTGTCCCACTTACACAAGTATTTGGGCTGGAAAGATGAGAGTGCAGGCTCCAGTCCGTGCTGTGCCCTGCGCCTGTGCTTTGGCTACCATGGAGCACACTGCTCCAGGCCGCGGTAGAGACTCGATTTCCCCTGTTTGGTGTGAACTTTCCCCAGGAAGCTCTGTCCTCTCTGCTGCTGTCATCACTCTCCTTAGACAGCTTGTTTCATTAGATTTTGTTGCTTATAGCAAATCGAAGGGAGAAGCAGGAAGACAAAATGTTCGTGGTACAGTAGATGCAGCTGTAACTATCATTATCTTTTCCACAGTTGAACGGGACTCCTAAAATGCTTTATGATACTGTCAGTCCGAGTAATGCTCAATGTTATTAGGGCTATTTTTGGTCCTAAGTGGCAAAAAAGGCAGGCACAGGTTCAACCAGGGGAGTATCACAGAGAAGGAGGATACAACTCAAGAGCTCTGCCACATACTAACACTACTGGATGAAGAGAAAATATAATGATTCAGGCTCACGCCATCCAAACTCACCAGTAAACCTGATTATCAGAAAAGTGAGAAATCGAGATCTTCTGTGTCTTCTGACACATCGTGATAAAAAACCATAGAGCACTCCCCAAAAGTATTGCTTGCCTGAAGCAATTAAACTTATATCAGAGTCTTAAGATTCGATGATTGGTTTATAAAAATATGACATAGAAAATGAAACAAACTATATCACTGTTAGATAAACAAGAATCTGGAGTTTTCTCTGGGACAAATGATCTGAATCTTGTGGCAGTTACAAGTATTCTAAAATGTGGGTAGCTCTTACAGGATTATTATTACTTCATCTCTAAGAAAAGAACTAGGAAATAAACAGCCTAGAAAGATAGAAACTTTTACACTGTAATTGTTCTACATCAGCCAAATATGCAGAATGATGACTTTACCCATCATGCATCCCTGAAAGCTTGGATGCCAAGCCTGGATAGATTTCCCCCTCAATGAACTGTAATGAGGGAACCAATTTCTGACCTGAGAGACTAGAGAAAACATTATGCCAGTGGCCAATCGCCAACAAGTATGAATGACAAAACCATTTCCCCATCCTCTCCACACTGGCAATGATGTCAAAGAAGCAGGTATTTGAAAGAGGAATATGTAGCAGGTATTTGAAAGAGCTGAATCTTAAATCAGAAAACTAAACTTCCACCTCAAAAATTTAGAAGAGAGACTTCCAGGAAGACGGCGGAGTGGAGAGAAGGACAGTAAGAGCCTCTCCGAGATTTTTTTGTCCAGACACTGGAATACAGGGAAGAGAAGAAGGAGGGAAGCATGTTCTTAGCACCCAGCAGCGAGCTGAAGCAAGAGTTGAAGCCCACGGGGAAAGCAAAAGGAGAGACCAGCGGAGAAGAATGAGAAGAACAAGGTGACGGAAGCACTGAAGGCGCTTTCTCCCAAAGCTCCCGCTGGCAGCTCCGGCTCGTGGCATGTATCACAGCCTCAGCTTGCAGCCCCCCAGGTCACAGCCCCAGGGCACGGCCTCGAGTCACAGCAGGGCTCAGCTGACAGCAGCAGCTTGCGGCTGGGGTCAATGCAGCACAGAGCCCTGCGCTCCCAGCACAGCCCCGAGGGCCCCGACTCACGGCTGCAGCTCTCAGCGCGAGTGCCGCAGTTTGAGCCTGCAGACGCACCGTGACTCCTGGAGACCCCAGAGACCTCCACGGAAAGACACACACACAGAGTGGAGCTGCGGACACTGCAGACTGCAGCGGCTGGTGAGTTACCTGAGTCGTCTGAGCTCAGAGGGCCCCCAGGAGAAGGTGGCCATGGGCTGATCGCCATTTTGGAAAGGGGCGGAGCTCAGAACTCAGAAAAGCTGCTAGCGGCCTTTGGTGCTGGGGCAAGGCGGGGCGGGGCGAGGCGGGGCGGGGCGGGGCAGAGCAGAGTTCAAACTCAAGCTGGAAGAAGGTAAAGGAGCCAAGTTCAAACTGGCAGGGAACTGAGTCCAAGCTGGTGGGAGACACACAGTGTGTCTCCAGCTGAACAAATTGGATTTCAACCCCACAGCCAGTGATCAGGCTGAACTTCAATGTAACGGGTGAAGCTTTGCTATTGAACCCAGCTGGGAACACTCGCTGCCCGGCCAAAATCTACTGCTGGGATTAACCAACAAGGACCTGGGTCTGTCTACTCTGTCTACCTGTGACAGCAGAGACACAGCTGGAAGTGGACATTTTATTTTATTTTATTCTTAAATATTTTTTCCCTCTCTGCTCTTCTTTTTCTTGTTTTTTTTCTCTTTCTTATTTTTTATAGGAAAGGGACTTGCTAGTTTTTTACTTTTTTGTTGTTGTTGTTCTGTCCTTGTTTTACTTCTTCTTTCTCCCCTTTCCTTCTGTTTCCTTTACCAGTTCCCCAAAGTTTGCATAATTTCCCCCGGCTTCCAACCTTGCTTCTCAACTCTTTCTCTTCTTCTATTTCTCTATCCTTTCCTCCTAATCTCTTGAATTTTCTCCACTGAGAGTAAAATCACCGTATTGAGGGCCTATTTACTGCAAACAAGTTTCTGGTTTATTGGGCATACTGTTATATAACCACAAATCTAGTTCATATGGTATAAGGTAGCAGATCAATAGCTACTACAGTTTGTTATTTTCTAGACTGTGTCTGATGCTATTATTGTTGCTGATTGTACTACTTTAGCCAAGGTGACAGAATTGTTCTACTCAGTTCTTCCTTCCATGCCAAGACTAAGATAGGCAGAGGGTCACAAATAACACTATAGGCCATGGTCAAAGAACTAAGGGCTGGCCAGATAGACAGCAACTTCTCAGCCTGTTTTAGTTACTTTTCTCTCGTTGTTGGGGCAGAATACTCGACACCAAAGTTAAGGGAAGAAAGGTTTATTAGCTCACAGTCTGCAGAGGTTTCAGTCTATAGTCCGCTGGGTCCGAGGCAGGGCGGCATGGCAGAGGCAGGGCAGGCCCGGCAGCCAACCGATGGGCCGACTGGCAGCAAAGTAAAGTGAGGAAAATGCAAGGAATGTATGCAAATAAGCAATGCAAACAAGCAGCTAATTAGCCTCTTCCTGTATCTTTTATCTAGGCTACCTGTCTCCAGGGCGGCCCGCATTCCCACCCCCAATCTCAGTCTCACATCCTTCATCCCAGCAGAATGATGCCAAACCGATCAATGGATCAATTTAGTAATCACACACTCTAGATCCAGCTATCTCTTACCACATGAGGCTTTGGGGGGACATCTAAACACAAACCATAACACAGCCTCAACAAATTGAAGAGGTAAGATTTTGCAACAGACACAATACAAAAACCAGCTACACCTGTCAAAACAAAAAAAGCTACCTGCCACAGGCAATTCATAAGCACCAACCCAGGAACTAAACGAGAGAAGAAAAAATAGAAAATGAGAAGACACACAAATAAGATGCAACCCCAAACCTCCAGCTCACCAAAAGCAAACCCAAGGGGTAATGAAGTGGAACAATCTGAAAGCTTCTCACTCAAAAATTTAGAAGAATGAAGTAACCTCGAAGCAATCAGAAAGTACCAATAATTTTAAAAAACAAGAACAGAAGTGAATGAAATGAAAAACAAAACAAAACAAAATAGCAAAAAATCAATGGAACAAAGAACTGCATCTCTTGTGCTCGCTTCGGCAGCACATATACAAAGAACTGCATCTTGGAAAAGATCAGTAGCAAAGACTAACATCAAATAAGACTGACAAAGAAAAAAGGAGTACAGGACCAGAAGTGAAATCTGGGCTATCATTAAAGACTTTGTAACCATCAGAAGGAAAGTTAAGGATACCACAAAAAAACTTTCCTTATAAATTTGACAAGTCAGCTGAAATGGACCCATTTCTCAAAAATCACATACTATTACAACTCACCCAAAAGAAAATAGATAGATTGATTTTTTTTAATTTAATTTTTTCTGCAGGTACATGTTTGTCATACATATATAATGATCACATTCATCATAGAGAATTTGCATCTGTACATAATATATCTTAATTCATTTTTCCCATTCCCCTCCCTTCCCTTCAAGCCTGTTTCCCTCTCCATTTACACAAGCTTTGTTTCCACTTTTCCCCTTCCAGTCTATTCTTTTTAATCCCCTTTTCTCTTCCTTCCCTTGCCCTATTCCCTTCCTTATTTCCCTTCCCATTGTAACGTGTTCTTCCTACTTCCCAACATCTATTCTCCATTTTGCTCTTTATTTACCCTTTGGGTTTCTCACACAAGAGAACAGTGCATTATTTAAACTTGTGTGTCCAGTGTATTTCACTTAAAATTATGGTCTTGAGGTACATCCATGTACCTAAAAATGGCTGCAGTTTAACCATCCTTATGGAAGAGCAGTACTCCATTGTGTATAAATCTGAACAACCATAGAACTACCCCAGTATTTAAATTTTAATTAAATAGTTTCACTGAAGAATTATGCCAAAGAATTACCAACAATTTTACAAAGGTTTTTCAAGAAAATAAAAGAGTATTGGAAAGTTCTCAATTTCTTTTATCAAGCTTGTGATACCTGGTTAAAGCCAGAGAAAGACAATGCAAAACAAAGTAAAAGGCAAAAAAAGGAAGAAACTAAAGATCAATATAAACATAAATTCAAGAGCTAAAACAAATGATTGGCAAACAAAATTTAGTAACACATACACACAATTAACATCATGAATAACTGGATTTTTCCTAGGGAAGGAAGATTGGTTCACACATTCAAAAACCAACGTAATCCACCATGTTAACAGATGAAATAAAAAATTACATAATCATAGTAACTGGTGAAAAAAAACACAATGTGAAAAAATGTATCACTCAATCATGCTAACTATTCTTTGTATATAGAAACAGAGGGGAAATGTCTCAGTTTGTAGAGAGGACACAGAAAATACTTTCAGCTAATCTTATTAGATTAAAACTGAATGCTCCCTTTTAAATTAGAGATAAAGGAAGATGCTCATCTTTCTTTATCTCACACTACTCACACTCAACACGTTTAACATGGATCTCTACCTGGTGCAACAAGGAGAGAAAATGAAACAAAAGATGTTCAGAAAGGAGAAGATGTAAAAATCATTCCTTCTTCCAGATGACGTGGTCTAAGTAGACAATTCCTAAGAATATACCAAAAACAAAATCTGACCATTAGTAAGTTCAAAAAGGTTGCAGGATACAAGAGTAATTCTAAAAGCACTGGCTTTTAAAAAAATTATAATTGCATTTAACGTGAATACCATTATACAAAATAAAATTATAATTGCTCAAAATGTGAGTAGTGTTTAATCTAACAAAATATATACCATATCCGTATGCTAAAGACTATACAACTCTGATCAAAAATTTAAATAAGTTGACGGACAGATAGTTTTCATGAATTGGAGGACTGTATTAAAAAATTAATTCTTCCCAAACTGATTTACAGTTGTAACACAAGTCATGTCGAAATTCTATCAATTTTTATAGACGTAGGTAAGATCATACTAAAATTTATATAGACATTATATTAACTAGACTAGCTAAAGCAATCTTTAGAGAAAAAATTGGCTGAAAAATTCTGTCCAATTTTAGGACTGAATATGTCTAGAGTAAGCAAGAGTATGAAACCAGAGACTGATTAGGCACATAGATAAATAGAGTGGAATAGAAAGCTGAGAAATTAAAACATTTCCAACTGGGCTGGGGATTTAGCTCAGTGATTAGAGTGCTTGCCTTGCAAGCACAAGGGCCTGAGTTCGATCCCTGGCACCACAAAAAAAAAAAAAAAAAATCTCCAACTGATTTTTTAAAGGTGCCTATGCAATTAAATGGACAAATGATGACTTTTTCAATAAATGGTGCTGGGCCATTTAGACATTCATAGACAAAAACCTGAAATTTGAGCTGAGATGGATATCTTGCTCAAGAGTCAGTTCAAAGTAAATCATACACTGAAATGTGAAATATGAAACTATAATTATTTTTTGTTTTTTGGTGCCAGAGATTGAACTCAGGGCCTTGTGCTTACAAGACAAGCAATCTAACCACTGAGCTAAATCCCCAGCCCTAGATCTTTTTAAAAAGTAGGAGAAAATCTTTATAACATAGCACAGAACAAAGAGCTCTTAACACTGTAAAAGAAAAAATTTTAAGGATTCACTTTATCAAAATTAAAACCTTTTACTATACAAGAGTCTGCTCAGAGGATAAAGGGTCAAGCAACAAAATACCATAAACATTAACCCACAAATTAAGATTTGCAAGAAAAGGGCTGGGGATTTGGCTCACAGGTTAGATTGCTTACCCAGCAAGCACAAGGTGCTGAGTTCGGTCCCTGGCGTACACACACACACACACACACACACACACACACACACACACAAAGATTTGCAAGAAAGAAAACTATATGTTTTCTACTATTAAGCTTAATTTCTCCTTCACGCATAAATTTCACCACATTGAAAATACAATGCTCAATGAAATCAGCCTTTCCCTTTATTCAATGAAGTCATATCTACATTATGAAGATGTGGGATAGTAACAAGGCTGGGAGGTGAGGAGCTGTACAAGTTGACTTCTGCTGAAATATACTTTGGCCAGTCGTGTGCTTTCTTTTATATTCCTCTATTGTTTAATAGAAATAGGGTACAAAACACAAGTAGGAGCCACATGCATACGTTTAGACTTTCTACTGCCTTCATTATCAATTTTAATATATTTTTAAATGTCAAGAAGATATATAGTAATCGTACATATTTACTGGGCACATATGTTTTAATACACATGTACAATGCATTGTCATCACATCAGACTAATTAGCGTATCATTCACCTTAAACATTTATCATCTTTGTGCTTGGAAAAAGCATTGTGTCAATCAAAAAGTGTTTCAATTATCATTGTTTCTGATTACAAATGTGGTTTAACAGTTTTGTATTTATTGACTATTTAATGTCAATTGTGTGTTTTATACTGTGCATCTATTTTTCTATTCAGTTGTCTTTTTGATTTGTAGTCATTCTTAAATCTGGGTACTAATTCTTTTCACTTTAATGATTTGCAAATGTCTCCTGTCTGTGTGGAAATCCAGTTTTCAATTTGTTTTGATGTGTAGATGTATACTTTCATGTCTTCAGATTTTTGAGAACACAAAGATTAGCTAGTATGCTTCTTAAAGTCATCTTTAAACAAATTTCTGGAATAATGTCTAATTAAAAAAAAAAATGTCAAGACACCATCCCTTACAGCCTGCCTGAACAATGAAATTCAAATGTTACACAATAGGAACATAAATTCTTTGAACAAGAGCTCAGAAAACGCTTTGGTCAGGCAACATGTCTCTTGACACATATTTTTAACTTTACATATATTTTAAGTTAAAGTATAGATTTTTTTAAAAGATGCTTTTTACAATTTGAGGAAAAAAACAACAGGTATCATACAAAACCCACAAAATCCACAGCAGAGAAGTCGAGTTGGGTAAATACTGCACCCTTCAAAAGCTTACAACCTTCATTTACGGTGACATTAAAAGAACTGTCGTCAACTTGTTATGGTCTATGTAAACAGTCCTCTTGACGTTCCATATGTACCTGATGCATATTTAAACCAGATTAAATCAGAATTCCAGAGCAAGGGACTAATGTCAGAAAAGTGTATGAATGATTACATACAGAGTTGATTTTTCTTAAAAGAATGTAAATCTTAATGTCAAATATCTTGAAATGTCAGTCTTGTGCCAGAAAAATGAAAACTCTGGAGACAATTCTCAGCTTATACCATGAAAGAACTTCTTCCTTTCTATGTGAAAGACATTAATTTATACCCTAAAGAAAACAGATTCCCAGTGCTTCCCACGTTCAGAGTGGGAGCTGAGATTCCTCCGGGTATGTAAAGACAACCTGCAGCAACACAGAGCCCCAGTCCAAGCATACCTGGGGAAAAGCTGTAAATTATTTAGTGTTTATGAAAATTTTCAAAATCTTTTCTTCTAGCTTTAAAAAAAATTAGTAGATAATTGTGGTATATAATGAGTATATCAATAGTGGGGTTTTAATACATATACATATTGCTAAAATTTAGAATGTATTTTAGTTGCTTGTCGTTTCTCAAACTTTCAGTAAATTCTCAGATGATGGATGGAAAGGAAGCGTGCCTCCCATGCCTAGGGCGCAAAAATAAAGTGGAAACGGGCAGCTTCCCCTAAGGGAATAGAGGGGAATAATGGGACGTTACCGAGTGCTACAGAGCTGCGCTGTCGCTGCAGCGGCAGCAACGGCAATTTGGGAATAAGACCATTACATCATAGAAAATATTCACTCCCGAAGACAAGTGTGTGTTAACTCTGAAGTTTCCAAAATCAGTAGTATTCATTCAGATAAGTGAGGGCGAACCTTTTAGAGACTGAGTACCAAGCCGCAACCCAAAACCCAGTTATTTACCGCAAAGTACCAAGAATGCAACTAAACCTGAGGCTTTAGTTTAGAAAAAAAAAACAACTCCATATTAACGTTTTCTATCTTAAAAGGAAAACAAAATACGCGTGCCAGAGGTTCACCACTACTGATATAGAGGAAGTCTAACTTTCATCTGTAAGTCACTGGGAATTAAGAGTATGATGGTATGGGTTTTGCTAGGTGGTTCTGGCTTATTTTTGTCTAGAAGGAACTAAGCCCGAGATAGAGTTTAGCAGCCTCATTATTTCTGAGTTTCCTATAAGCACCATCTTCTGCATAGACTCTTCACACCGCACCCTCCCAGTCTACACCTGCTATTTCTTTCCTTTCCGCGGCTCCTAACAGCTCTCCAAGTGTGAGAGGCATCTCAGCACCCTGGAAAGTGGCAGAATGAGAAAATTTCGAGGTTGGGAATGGGGAGGAGGGAAGGAGGGAGAGTGGATATAATCGCATAGATTAATCTCTATCACTAAAAATAAGATGTATGATAGGTGATTTTAACTGCTGAATCTGTTTTCTAAATGGAGTGTTTCTCTCAACGATATCATTTTTTTTTTAAAGAGAAACAACTAGGAAATACCAGGGACCCTAAAGTATATGGGGTCCATTTTAAGTTCAACATGCCCTACATAAGAAAATAAATCATTTTTTCTAACACGGATAGATAGCGTGTCATGAATTTTTCATTCAAAAACCCAAATGTGTGAGACTTGGTAGCAAAAGAAGCATGGTTGCCCTTTCCCCTTACGTTTTCTGAAGAAACTGCTCTAGTGGTGGGGATTGTGTTAAAACAGTTACAGGGTGAAGCGTGATGCTTCATGAATGATGTTGGCCTGTAGGGCAGGTGAAGAGATAGTCTTTATTACTTGGTATGCGGGTTACCTCTTCTAACCAAGCTGTTACATTACAAAGCCCATGATTTTATTTAGGAACACACGTTCCAAGTAAACTGAATATTTTTACTCCTAAGTGAGAAACTGCTGTTCATATTCCCTCTTGCTCTTAGGACAACGTCTCTGGTGGATCCCGCGGAGTGGAGCAGAAGAGACCAAAGCTAAAGAGGACACTGCGGGCGAGGCTGCACTTCTGTTCTTGTTAGATCAGAGAAGCAAGCACAGTGATGCCTCAAGTGTATCTTGGAAGAGTATGCTCGATGTTTAAAAGACTCTCAAGAAACTGCTTCACTACAAAAAAGGGACTGGGAGGCGGAATTGTGGAATTTACATTTTCCTGAGTCACCTACACTTTAGCGTACTCAAGAAGGAAAGGAACCGGAGATGTGTGCTAGCATATCAGCATCTTCATCTTTTACATCTCAGCTCGTCTGGTTTCGAAACTACAAAGGGGTGAAATCCCTAACTAGAACTGTAAAATCTGAAGCAAATGATATCTCTGAAACCATCAGGGGTGTCCCAAAGTCACTGGTTAAACTATAGCCAGTGACTTTTTAATTATGACACCCTATAAAAATGCATTTTATATACAACCTCGCACACACATACATAAATATTTGCCTTTACTATGTTTGCTGCACTCACATAGGTATTTGGAATTATATTCTCTTCCTTTTAAAATGATCCATTAGGTTGCCAAAACGAACCACTGATGGGTCTCAGTATACTGTTTGGAAAACACTAAGTTATACTTGTCAAAAAAAATCCATCCCAAAATACAAGTAGGCTATTTTATACAGCGAGGTACTTATGAATTATAAATGGGTCATACAGAAAAGGAACACATTAAAACATGATTGACTTTCCCTCATACTGTAAATTACATTCATATCTAACTTCTGCAGTCACCTGAGAATAACGACAGCTCCTTTACCTCATCTCTCTGATCATGAAGCACTGGTTTGGTCACAAAGAAGATCCCAAAGGACAAAGTTTATTCTTCAAGAAAGGGTGATTGAAAAATGACCGCAAAGGATATTTTTAAAGAGACTGGATCTATGGGAACAATGCAAAGTTCTCTGGAGAAACAGAAAACTTGGCTGCGCATATTCATCAGGGTCAGGAATATCAGGGAATTCTCTATGTAGGCAAGACACTCACTGTAAAAATCCACTGAAACAGGCTGTTAGCTCCAAGGGTGGGGAAAAAAACAAAAACAAAAAAACCATGACAATAAGAAAGAAGGAAACAGAGAGAGAAGAAGAAAACCTCTTTTCTTAAGGGTTTCACTGATGAAGCGATGTGAATGAAATGAGTGATAAACTATGTTATAAATCAAAGAGAAGATGAGTTTATAGAAACTAACAGGACACAGAGTTAGATGAGATTTTGTAGGAAATTGTTTTTTACAATGAGGTTTTACTTCTCCTGAAGAAGAAAGTTATTGGAAATGTAGATGTGACAAATATTCTATGAGAGAATTTATATTTCTTTATTTCTTATATTGTGGTACTGGAAAATGAACATAGAGTCTTTGCATGGAACTACATTCCCCCCACTTCTTAAAGTTTTTATATTTTTTAAGACAAGGCATGACTAAGTCGGTAAATTGCCCAAGCTAGGATCAAGCTTCCAATCCTCCTGTCTCAGCATCCCAGAGCGCTGGGATTAAAGGTGCACACTACCACACTTGACTGAGGAATAACTTTTAGATACTGATTGCACTTTTTTTCTGATTAAGATACTACCAAATAGTTTCTGAGAAATTTGTATACAGGATTTAGGGATCCGTAACTAAAAGGATAGTGGCAAATTCAAATGTGTTCAGATTAGAGTATCTGAGACTGTGAAAACTCTAGAATGAATGGTCCACTAAATAGGACTTGGTCACATTAATCCGGAAAAAATGAACACTCAGTAAAGACAAAGCACCTGTAAACATCGAAGCCTTTGTATAGAGATGAAAAACATATTTTGTAGTTTGAAAGAGTTGTACAAGAAAAAGAAGGGCATGATGATGGGAATTGAAAATTTCTGAAAGCACAAAAAACTCTAGACTCTGTGAGTCCACATTTTGAAGGAGATATAAGATTAGTATAAATTCCATCTTTCCGTAAAAATAATCAGCATGCCTTAGAACTACAATCCATTTATTTTATTTTTTATTTTATTTTATTTTATTTTAAACCAAGAACATGTATTGGTACATTTTACATATAATGGTCACATTCATCACATTTATTTTGTACCTGTACATGATGCATCTTGGTTCTCTCCCCTCTTCCCCACCCCTCCCCTCTGTTCCCTCCCTATTTACAGCAGGTTTATCCATAATTTTCCATATTTTCCCTTTCCCTTTTCTTTCCTTTGTTGCCTTTCTGCTTTTCCCCTTCTTTCTTTCTAGTACTCCTCTCCTTTGTATATTATCTTCCTCTTATGTAATATCTATTACACCTCTTTGTCCTTATTTGCAGTTATGGTTTCTCATATCACAGAGACAATTCGATGTGTACTCATAAGTGTCTGATTTATTTCACTTAAGAGTATGTTCTCAAGGAACATCCATTTACATACGAATGACTCTAGTTTATCCTTTTTGTGGCAATGTAGTACTCCATTGTGTAGAAAAAACACATTTTCTTTAGCCATTCATTGGTTCTTGGGCATTTAGGTCGTTTCCAAGACTTAGCTATTACAAATTGTGTTGCTATGAACATGGTTGTGCATATGTCCCTGTGGTATGATGATTTTAATTCTTCTGGGAAGATCCCCAGTAGGGGAATAGCTGGGTCAAATGGAACCTCCAGTTGTAGTTTTTTGAGGAGTCTCCATATTGATTTCCACAGTGGGTGGACCAGTCTACATTCCCAACAACAGTGGAGGAGGGTTCCGTTTTCCCTGCAGCCCATCCAACATTTGTTATTGGTTGATTTTTCCATATACGCGGTTCTTTCTGGAGTGAGGTGGAATCTTAACGTTGCTTTGATTTGCATCTCTCGGATGACTAGTGATGTTGAACATTTTTTCATTTTTTCATTTGCCATTTTCATTTCTTCATCTGAGAAATGTTTATTCATTTCAGTCACCCATTTTTGGATTGGGTCTTTAAATTTGAGAGGTTTAATTTTTTTGAGATCTTTGTATATTCTAGATGTTAGACCTTTGTCCAATGGATAGCGAGCAAAAATTTTTCCCCAAGACAAGGTTGCCCACTGTCACCACTATTATTCAACATAGTTCTAGAAACATTAGCCAGAGCAATTAGACAAGAGAAAGAAATAAAAGGAATAAAAATAGGAAAGGAAGAAGTGAAACTTTCGCTATTTGTGGATGACATGATACTCTACATAGAAGACCCAAAAAACTCCACCAAAAAACTGCTGGATTTAATAACTAAATTCAATCGTGTTGCTGGATACAAAGTCAACACCCAAAAGTCAATAGCATTCCTATACACAAACAATACACCCACCAAAAAAGAAATAACAAAAGATATACCTTTCACAATTGCACACAAAAAAATAAAATACTTAGGAATCTATCTAACAAAGGAAGTAAAAGATCTTTACATCAAAAACTACATCACTCTAAAAAAGGAAATTGAAAAGGATATTAAAAAATGGAAAGACATCCCATGCTCCTGGGTAGGAAGAACCAACACAGTGAAAATGGCTATACTTCCAAAACTACTATACAGATTTAATGCAATTCCAATCAAGATACCACTAACATACTTTAAAGAATTAGAAAGGACAACCATGAATTTCATCTGGAATCACAAGAGACCAAGAATAGCAAAAACGATCCTAAGCAACAGGGGAAAAGCAGGGGGCATCACAGTCCCTGACATAAAACTATACTATAAAGCTACAGTATTAAAAACAGCATGGTACTGGCAAAAAGACAGACCTGAGGATCAATGGAATAGATTGGAGGATACAGAAACAACCCCAAACACACTCAAATACCTCATCTTTGACAAAGGAACCAAACACCCTCACTGGAAGAAGGATAGCCTCTTTAACAAATGGTGCTGGAAAAATTGGCTTACCACATGTCGAAAACTAAAACTAGATACATGTCTCTCACCATGTACTAAACTCAAATCAAAGTGGATCAAAGATCTAAACATTAAAACAGAAACACTAAATTTACTGGAGAATAGAATAGGAAGAACCCTCAAAGACATAGGGCTAGGGAAAACATTTATGAACAGAACCCAGACTGCACGGGAAACAATACAAAGAATCAGTGCTTGGGACCACATGCTATTAAAAAGCTTTTGCACAGCAAAAGAAATCACCAACAGAGCAGGGCAAAAACCCACAGACTGGGAGAACTACAATCCATTTAAACAAAGTCTGTCAATAAAGTTTCAGCTTTCTTGCCCACCCAGGTGGCCTGGGATTGGCTTCCTGAAAGGCATACTCTGGTGGATTCTAAAGTCATGTTTGGAATGAGTGAAAAGGCCGGCAATATCTATCAAAAGGAGAGTATGAAAATGTGCTTTTTAAAGTCAGAATAGCACTTTAATGTTGATTATTTTTGTCCCTTATGCTGCTACCAATTTTGAGACATTGGAACCCATACATTTAATCCTCAGAAACAAAAACGACAGAAGAAATATAGCTTCAGAATTTTACGAGTGTTTTCATACTTCATAGATGTTCAAATAATGTATGTCAACAACTTTAAAAATCTCTATTTGAGAACTTGTTTGGAGGTTCTACTGAGGGGGTGCAGCTAGTTTTATACTCTCGACCAAGGAAAGGGTCCTCCTCTGTCAGGGAAGTTCTTCCTGCTTACCAACCACACAACTTCACAAGGGACACACTTGGAGCAGTAAGGGAAGAAGCGGACACCCACCTAGGCAGCCAGGGCAGCTGAATCAATGCTGCCCATCGACAGGGTGAGAGAAGTCTCAGTCACATTGTCCTCAGATCCATGACAATCTATATGCGAACTCAACATGAATCATGATTCACAAAGAGTGAGTTAAGTCTGAGCTTGACTACAAACCAGTAAATTATTTAACATCTAGTTTAACGTAATCACTGACAGTTTCTCTTTTTTATTGTTGTTGATGGTGTAAGATTGTGCTTTTAGTAAGGAAACCTAAATGGAAGGAGAAATGAGGACATGAGCCTTAAAGGAACAGTTTTGAATACCACCTGTTATTATTTAGCTTGGGGAGTCTCATATTTATTTTATTTTGTTTTATTTTTCAGTGTTATTGAGGTATAACTGACAAATAGTGTTTACAGTCAAGAATGTACAATGTGCTATGTAATATATATATATATATACATATGCCTATATATAGTTAAATCAATTGATACAGTCAAGCTAGTTAGCATTCTCTCTTCTCATATAGTTAGCTTGATTTGTAATGAGAATACTTAAGATCTTCTCAACAGACGTCAAATGTATAGCATGTTATCATTAACTGTAATCATCATGCTAACATTAGGCATCCAGCCAGTTTCTACTCTTTGACCAAAATCTCTACTCCTCGGCCCAACCTCTGAAGCCTTCTTAGTGCCCAAGACCATGCACTGTGACAAACTGGGTACCTTTGGGAATCTCATTGACTCTTCCAGATTATGAAAGAAGCAGCAATTTAACAGAGTTACTTAGTGCCTTAAATAGTGTACAGCCACAATCCATTTGCTTGTTAAATGCTTCATGCTAACATCTGAGAACACAAAGGACACACTGCATTCAGAGGATTCTAGCAAATATAGTTGAGTATTTGGGAAGGGACCATGAAGATAGCAGCTCTCTGCCAGAAAATCAACTGTAATTAACCAGTAGAAAAGAAACCTGTTTTTTTTTTATATGAAAATGCTAGAGTAGTGAGCATATGGTACCAATACTATTTTACTTTTAAGTTTTATTTCAAGTAAATTTAATTGCTAACAGGCTCTCAAATAATATGTTTGTGATTTAGGTTGATTTGAGAGAGACTCATCTACAATATGATTCTATTGGACAGGAAAAAGAAGAATGAATATTGATAGCATATTATGTACAGTTAGAGGATATTCTTTTTATAGACATTTTTGGTGAACAGGTGAAATCTGAAAAACTAAGTCAGCATATTTCTAACAATCTCAGTAAAAGTATAAGAACCTTAAGCTATTTAATTTTGTCTCAACATTTATATTTTAAGAATCTAAAAATAACACCATGCAAGAAACTGCCGTATTATGTTTGTCATTTGAGTATCTACCTCATTGTATATTTAAGAGGATAAAATGAAGCATGTATGTATCTGTGTGTTTATGTATGTATAGGTGTATATAGTGATAAAGGTTAGAAGTTGGTAAACAATGGATTATGTCTAGTTAATATGCTAAGAAAAATCAGTTTACTAATAGGCTAATTACTAAGTTTATTGAAAATTTAGAGATTAAAGTTGTTTTCTCCTTTGGCAAATTATTTCTTAAAAGTTGACTTATCAAAAAGTCAGTGGATTTCCTGGTCAATTGTATTACATGAGATCTGTTGATAAAGATTTTCCTAGTTTTGTCACAACGCAATTATTAATTTGTATAAAGAATACTATACAAAGAAAATTGAGTTTGAACTATTACCTGGAAAAAGCACATCATTAGAAACAAAGATTCATAACATCTGAAATTACGATGTCAATGGGAAAATAAAACATCATTTATAAGTCATTACACACACACACACACACACCCCGATATATATATATTATATATATAATTATATATATATATGGTTTTCATGACAGTGAATAACAACTTTAAAGTAAGAAAAGGCCCTTATAGAGCCTTAGTTTTCCTACTTGGAAGTGAAGATAATATTAGCATATCTCCCTCTCCCTCTCTGTCTCCCCCTCCCCCTCCCCTGTGACTCTCTCTCTCTCTCTGTCTCTTTTCTTCTTTCCCTCCTTCTCCAAGAGATATATAGACACAGGAAACAAATACAGTATAAATAGAGATTGACATAGTAATTAGTACAATGGTTGGCACATCAATGACAACAATAATGAGTTTGATAATAAGGCATTCCACAAACATGTTTAGCCAATTAAGGCTGAAAAATATACCAGACCTCAGAGGAGACCGTTGTAAATCTGATATGGAAGAAAGTACTACATTAAGAAATACCACTGATTATATTAATTTATCTGCAGGGACTCATTCAAATTTTGATCCAGTGAAATCTGTTTCCCTGAAAAACTAAACTGAGAAAATATCATAGATTCGGAATTAATTATCAGTATCTTCCCAACTGTGTCCTCATAAATGAATTTTATGGAGTACTCACATATCTTGGTTATTTTCTTGTTGCTGGGGAAAAATACTTAACACCTACAAATTAAGGAGGAAAGGCTTATGTTAGCTCACAGTTTGTACAGGCTTCATTCTATAGTCAGCTGGCTCCACGGTAGGGTGGCAAGCCAGAGGGGCATGGCAGAGGAGAGACAGTTCACCCTGTGGCAGGCAGGAGGCAGAGGCCTTCCTTCTGCTTTCCCTTTTATTCCATTCAGGCTACAACCTATTGGATGGGTCTTTCTTCTTCAACAAATCCATCACCGACATCCACCAGTATGCTAAGTCCAGTATCACACACTCATAGTCCAGTCACTCCCCAAAACCCCAACTACGTGCACACGAGGCATTGGGGGACTATCTAGATACAAGCCATAACATCACAGGAGGACATTTTTTCCTGGCTTTTTCTTCCTTTCTGTTACTTAGTAATTTTCCTTGTGAGAAAACAATGACTATGTAAACTTACAACACTATGATTTTGTTTCTAGACGAACATTACAGGAAAGCATGGAGGCATACTCACATAACGCACAATTTCCATTATTGACCTGATGTGACCTCAACATTGCAACACATGGGTAAGAATTAAAAGACTGTTTGCCATTATGATTCTGGTGTCTTATTGTGTTTTCTTTGAGTCTTGCTTAAGGTGGAAGCTGACAGAAAATAAAGTATGATAAATCACAGGTTCTTTCTTTTTATATTTTATGCAAAGGAACACATTAGATACTCTACACCAAGTTTACTGAAAATAGGAGCCTGAAGTAATAAAACACAAAGGAACATTTCATTTCTTTCTCTTCTGAGAAATACACTAGATAATCTGGATCAGTTTTGATCAGACAAAGTCTCAGTGTGGAATTGTTGGAAATTTAGTAGCACTGGGTTTTGGTCCAATACAAAAGATGTAACTTGAATGATACTACATTGCTGATTGCTTTGTCATGGTGGGGCCTCTGGTAGATGTGATCTTCAAAGACCAAGGGGTCTGAATTTATGTAGTTTATGGCTTAGAGCAGTGTAAGAAAATTGAAGCAAACCTCCAGTAACTGAAGACATTATTACATGTCTGCTGTCATTCTTTGATTTTGATCACTGATGTAGGACATGGGCAAACTGCAAAGATACTATTTTCATTTATCATTCAAAAAAATACTGAGTTCTTTTACTGCAACAGACTTTTGATTTTTCTTTATTATATGCATGCTCATAAAATCAAGCATTCCCTGATTTCTGAACTCCTTTTGAGAACTGAAAAGCAATTGAGATTTTTCAAATAATGAAAAATTTCTTTGCCAAGCAAAGTTTTGCCTGCAAGAAAAGCGTAGGCCATCTGTGATTTTGGCAACAAATCGGGTTTTCCATTCTTGTACCACAGAATCTTCTGTCCATGTAACCCATGGGTATCCACTGATACAAAGGATACTGCCAGAAATCCTCGAATGATTCTCACCTACTGGCTTAAGAGTCACAAATTAAAGTTTTGGCAAAAACGTTTTTAAAATAGGAATGATCCATAGTTTAATAGGAAAGAATCAGAAATACTTAGATGAAATTCAAGCATAAATTGCACTTTTTTGAGAAGGAAATTGTTTAATTTGCAGAATCATTTGACAAAGAATTTACTAATTAGTTGGATTGCTTTTGAAACAACTTGAGCTGTATGAATAGAATATATTTTATTTTATTTTTCAGAATCATCCAATCAGCCACCTCCAGTCCCATATAAGGTGATAACTTCCCCCATCTGCCATTTGAGAATGGTGTTTTAATTGCAACCAGTAATTGCATCTACCTGTATGATAGAGGATCATTTTTAGTAGCAAACCCTGTTGATTTCTCTGTGGTGAAAAACTAGCACAGGCTATTAATGTGAAACTTATCTGAAGGATAGTTATTCTTAGGTGGCTTCAAAGTTGATTTGCAGATTTCTCTTCCAGTCCTACATCTCAGAGTAATAATGACTTGAAATTTGCTGAAAATGATGTGAGAAAAATGAAAAGCTGAGAGTAAAATTTCTTTAATGAGTCCTATAGGAGCCTGTTGATCATTAAAGTATGAATATCATTGCTCAACAGGGAATATTTTTGCAATTTTTATTTTGTTTGCTACCTTTGTGAACTATGTTGTGTTGCTGTCATCAAAATGATATATTGAAATCAAATGTATGTAGAAAACTAAATGGATTTTTGTCAAAAAAATACCAGGCCCCCAAATTTATTTTCATCTTTAAAATCAAAACTGATTTTTCAAAAAATACATCTTATTAATCATAATTGAGGATTGGTTTTTGTTCGCTTTCCCTGTTGCCTTTTATTTAAACTGTTTTTTAAAATGACACCAATAAAGTTGGTGATGTTTATAAAAAGAACTTTTAATCCACAAGAAAAATAAAATCAATTTGCAACTCAATAAAATAAACGTAAATAAGCTTGTTGCCTCTACCTTGGAACTTTTCCTTCGATCTCTGTCTGATTATTTTATATGTATTTTAAACAAATAATTTTTGGAGAAAGTCTTTCTTGGCTTCCTTTACCCAGGAAAATTTGTCAATTCTATATTCCCACATGACTACATCCCAGCATGCCAGCCTCATAGAACTTAATAATTTTTATTTCTATTTTTACTATTTTGGGGGGGCTTCAGATGGAACTCAAGGTCTTATGCATGCTTTGCATGTACTCTACACCTGAGCTGCACCCCTAGCTCAATCATATTATCCTAGATGCAATCTGACATATTTACACGGATTTTTGAACCACTATATCTTGCACTGACTTGTACAATGCCGAGAGCAGGCATTCTGCTCTCTCTATGAATGTGTTCCCAGAGTTTGGAAGAGCACGTGCACGGCCTCTCAGACTCATCAATACAGTCATCCAGAAAATAAAGTTGAGAATTCTGTGTTGCTGAAGAAACTGCCGAAGGTAACCATGAGTCAATTCGGATGGCCTGCGAGCAGAGAGGAATAATTATTTCTTGCTATAGCTCCAGTATTTTTCCTTGAGGTGTATTTTCTATTATTAGCATTGAAGTAGACTTGAGAGTGTCACTTGAATTTCCCATCTCAGCATCGCACTTGCATGATAAAGCAGCCACAAGAGTCAGTAATGATTTGAGGTTACTTTTAATAACAGCTGTGTTTAGTCAAGTCAGGGTGAAGTGGGTGTTTGGGAAGGTGGCAGCTGCCGTAACATTCGTATCAAACAGGCTGCAAAGGCTGGTCTCTTGCAAAAGGTGCAGAGAACACGTTGTGATGTATTTCCAGTCTCTAATGATAAATTATATCTATGATTTTCTCAGCAAAAGATGAGATAATTTTCAGGATTCCACCTATGCTAATCTCAAAATTTCTCCTTTTATAATAAATACTCATTTATTTAATGTGTTCAAAAGCAACATTAAAATGTTAAGAAATAACCCCACATATTAAAAGTATATATTTTTACACATGTATCAATAAATACATAATGGATTTTTAAATATACTCTATAGATAGCCTGTTAATGTTTATTTAAAATACCAACTTTCATTTTACTAGAAGTAGTAAGCTATATAGAATTAGTAAGAATGAGAGCAACCAAAGATATCTTGCACAGGCACTTAGTGGATCTATTTAAATATGATATACTATTTTAGGTTTATTTAATTGCATTGTCAGGATGATAGTGCCTTATAGAGATATTATTGTTATTATTACTCACATATTCAGTCAAAGTGAACTAAGGGCTGAAACGCCAAGGTTTCAGAGACTTACTAGTTTACTAACCCACCGGAGGTGTTTTTTACCAGTCATCTTCCTATCTTGTGATCCTCTTTTGCAAGTTCTTAGAATATTCCCACTTATGAAAAAAAAAAAAAAAACTAGGTCAAAAAAAAGAGGAAGATGACCATGGAGCCATATTTTATTGGATAAACATGAAAGTGGCTATCATTTCTTCCATAAGTAATATCCTGGACAAAAGATAGTCACAAGGCTACTTCTTATTACCAGAAGGAAAGTATAATGGTTTTTGGTAAACATACGATAGTGTCTGCAGATTCACCTTTATCGATGAACTCAATAATAATCAGAGAGTCATTTGCCTAAAGCAAATAAGCATTTAGGATTCTAGGTGTTATTTAAAATCAGGTGTGGCAGGGTTGGGGATTTAGCTCAGTGGTAGAGCACTTGCCTAGCAAGCGCAAGGCCCTGAGTATGACCCCAGTACCCCTAAAAAGACAAACGAGCAAAAAATAAAATAAAATTAGGTGTGGCATTTTCAACTATGATAAATTAGACTAGATATCCCATAATATGAAATGAAAACTGAACAAATCGTGTGAATTGTCTGCTTGCTGATATTGACCAGCAGGCTAGGCAGGACTGTGAACCCGGAGAAAGAAAAAAAAAAAAAGTGAAGTGGGCTCCATGATTATTTTGGCTTTGTGGTGACACTATCTGGATTACAGAACACGAGTGGAGAAACTAAGCGAGTGACCAAGTCAAGCAGACTGAAGTGGGAATCTGATAAGCCGGAGGCAAATGACACTTCTGATCAAAGCACCAGAAAAGGGTACACTCACAGGTAGAAATATTTCAGTTCTAAGAAACCACAAAAAGAAGTCTTTGTTAAGCAGTCTGGCACTTAAACGACAACCACAGAAGAACACGCCTTTTTACCAGGACATAACTGGCCCTGGAGAAAAGGCTATTATAGATTTGCTCCAATACACTACAGAAAGTTTCAAAAGGATTACGATGTTCTGCAAGTAAATTACTATGTGAAGAAGTAGGAAAAAGTATTAGCTTGACGTAAAACAAATCGACACAGCTAGGGACACCAATGAGTATAAAAGAAAAGATTAAGAGAAAGAAGGAATGAGTGGATGTATAAAGTAGATCCTAACGGGACTTCTGAATCTGAAATATTCAATATTAAAAATTCATCAAATGTGATAAGAAGTAGGTTGAATACCTTTAAAAAAGAGCAAAAAACTTCTAAAAATCTATGTTGAATCTATAAAAATTGAGGGGGAAAAATGGAGAGCAATGACATATTGGGCTACCATTAAGGCCATTGTAAACTTGGTAAGTTTACAATTGTGCAAAAAAAAGAACAAAGTTTATTATAACATCGAATGTGATTTTATTCCATTGTGTAACACCCACAAGGGATGATCAAAATATATGATTCGTGAATGTTTAAGTTTAAAAAGTTTATCATAGGAAAAAAAAAACCTGTTAACTGCCTCTGACTGGTCTTCCCAGATCTACTTTTATCCCTCGCACTTTGAACACCCTTATCCCATCTTTCATGCCACTTTCTGAAGCAGTTCTGGAAGTCCTTTTCCTGGGTGTCTTCACAAGGTCCCATCAAAAAATACAGAGAATGCTGTTGCTAAGTGCCATCCAATAGAAAGCCAGACTTGTAAATGCATTGTGGTGTGTCCTCATCCACCAGATCTGGCACACTGCAACTTTTGACTGTTCCCCAAAGTCAAAACGACCCTGAAAGATAAATATTTGGAATCGATTCAGTACACGAAGGGAGCCAGGAGAGCATCGATAAGACACTTGCTAAAGAGGACTTCTAGTATTGTTCCAGAAAGTGGCAAGGACAATGAGGTAAGTGTATGTGAAGCAAGGGAGAATGCTTTGAGGGAGTTTAATGGCAATGAGTCTTTTTCTGTAATAATTTTTTAATTTAAATATTCATCATATTTTGGTCACACTTCATACTAATGATTTTCTCTCCCTTTACAATGCTACTAATATAACTAATGGTTTTAGTTCATTGTATAATACCTAGTAATGCCATTACAATAAATTTTCTCTTTTCTTTAAATTATTTCAAAGATCATTCTGCACATTATTTATATAATATGAATGATGTATATTTATATCATAATAAGATGTTAGTATAGAGGTGTTACATAATGGATTATATATTCAATTCAAAATTTTTTTAAATCACAGAGGAAGCCTTACTTATTTTTTCCTTCTTTGAATTATCTAGAAGTGAGTAGCTTCCCCATCTATTAAGTCATTTGCTAAAGTATCAGAGTCATCCTTATACTGCTTTCATTCCCTGCTGCAGGCGACAATTCCATAACTAAGTTTGTTGCCTCTCCTCCTGAAGACCCCTTCACCTCTCCCTTCCAGGCTATATGGTCTGGGATTGCTTCAGACCTGCTCTAGCACATCTACCTGACTCAGTCTTGCCTTTCTGTAATCCATGCCCAATTCTGCAGCTAGATCGATCTTTGGGAGAAAAGCGTGTTTAATCCTGAGAAACCTTACTAAACCCCAGACTGGTTCCCCAGTGATCTAAATATAGAGTGTGGTCTCTTTATCCTAATTTGTAATGATCTGCATGACCTGACTCCTAATTACCTCCCCAGCATCATCCCTTGCAATTTTTTTTTTCTTTTTGATTAAAAAGGAAAAGGAAATGAAAAGGTCACACTAGGGACAAGCTACTATAATACATTAGGGCAGAGTCAGCCAAATTCTGAGATCAGACTTTGCCTTTCAATTGTACAAGGAAGAGTCTATACAAAGACTAATTTTTACAATATCATGTATGACATGTTTTTCTTAAATTCTGATTGCATAAGTAAAATAACAATAAAATACACTTTGCCTAACAGAATTATTAGGTCTCTATGTACATCCCTTTGATAACAGGTACAAATTTCTTATGATAGATATGATCAATATATATGACAAACATGTATTAATAAAGTTTAAAATCTATATAGGAACTCTGAGAAATTTCAGTAGTGGCTAGCTAAAATTGCAAACTGTTTACCAAGTTTGGTATTTCTGTATCCTTTGAATTAATGTTTTAGTGAAGACTTACTCAATGAAACAGTTCAAGCTTAAAATGAGAATTTTTCTTTATGAATAAAAAAGTCCATAACTGCTACTATGAAGTTTAGAAGGTTCTGTTTTTTGTCTGTTGGTTTTAGGACAATTCATTCATAAGTTCAAATCACTTCTTATATATAATAACATAGAAAGACTTCTGAATCACAAAATTAGAGAGAGAGATGCAGATAAAATACTTATTAACATGTAAACATAAGTGTGAAGTAATTATTGTTTGTTAGCTGTTAATATAAAGGTAATTATTTTTAATGTTCATTGACATATATTTCTTTTTGTATTTGTACAATATAAATATTTGGAAAACTCCCTAGAAATAATAAAATTACTTTTGTAGGTTAATACATAAACTTTTCAAAATAGAATATAATTATTTTTAGGTACCCAACAGAGAGAAACATTGCAGCTTCTGCTGCAATTTTACCTAGATGGATCTTCCTCGGGCACCCTGCACCTTGTTGGATTATACACTGCTGACAGGACTGGGTATGAGAGCCCCAGAAGGGAGATATGATTCCATCTCCTACCTTTCTGTGAAGAGCCTATACAACCCTCTACTCAGTGAACAAGTACTTGAGGTCCACACTCCTACTGGTATATCTGGTGGCAGATACTCTTACAAGTAACAGAGAAAGTATTAACAATGGCTGAAGAAATCCCCGACATCCAGTATGGGCCATGCTTCCATTATAGCAGTAGCCAAACACGATGCACTCCATATACTCTGTTGTCTATACCATACTTTCTTGAAGTGCTGCAACATCCCCACTCTTGCACCTTCCAGAGAGACAATGGATCTCTCTGGCTCTGATATAGCATGTAATTTGTCCAACCTCATCAACCACAGCCAAGAATTACAAGAAGATTACGTGATAGTTCCAAGATGGTAATAAACTTCACATTGCATAACAAACTGATACCCTGGAAACACATCTTCAGGAAATAGCTGTTTATTAAGAAGCCCACTCCACAAAAGTGGTCAAATATATCTATTTCATCAGATGTTCAAATTTCAACATAGGAACACAATAAATATGAAAGAAAACTGAGGTAAAAAATGAGACATCAAAAAGATAAAACAGTAACAGATTCTGAACATATGAAAAAGGAAGACCTGCCTGATAAATAATTGAAAAGAATGATTTTAAAAGGTCAATGAGATCTGAGAAAATGTAGATAACAATTTCATGAAATTAGAAAGTACATAATATGAATTAGAAAATCAGCAAGAGCGATTTCAAAGAAGAAATACTGGAAATGCAGACTCAGTATGTCTAAGAAAATACTCACTTGAAAGTCTCTACAACAGGCCAGATCAAGGCCGAGAAAGACTATCAGAGCTTGAACAGATCTTCTGAAATACCACACTCAGAGAGAAAAGAGAGATAGAAAAATGAGAATGAAAGAAGCATTTGTGATACTTGGCAAACCATTCAAAGATCAAATATATGTTCTACTGGCATATCCAAGGGTAAAAATTAAATGTTATGGGCACAGAAAATCTAGTCAATGAAATTATAGCGCAAAACATCTCTAATTTTGGGAAAACCATGGATATCCATATACAGAATGCTGATAAAGCCCCAAAGAGACATGACTAGAAGTAAATCATTACCAGGATATATTAAAATTGAACTGTCAAAAGTACAGGACAAAGAAATAATTTTGAAATCTCTATAAGGCAAGAACCAAGTCACATTGAAAAACAATTCCATTAGATTAACAGCAGATTTTTCAGAAGAAACTGAAGGCTAGAAAGGCATACGATGACATGTTTCAAGTCCTGAAACAAAATAATTGCCAACAAATGTGTTCAGTAAGGCCATCCTTCAGAGATGAAAGAGAAGTACATACTTCCACTGTAAGCAAAAACAGGGAATTCATGACCACCAGAGCAGCCTTACAAAAAATGCTTAAGGGATTTCTACGTCCAGAAGTGAAAGAATGGTAAATACCATCATGAATGCCTGTAGAAGTATCACTAGAAAAATAGATAGACAAAAGAGAAGTAGAAAAGAAACAAATATCGATATGGTAAGCCATGAAACCATAAAGATGGATACAAGGATGAAAAGAACAAATAATATTTAAAACAACTGGAAGAAAATCACAAAATAACAGAAGCTCTTAGCTGTCAATAATTGCTTTGAATGTAAACAGACAAAATTATCCAATTTAAAGATTCAGATTAGCTGAAAAGATCAAAAATAAGACTCAACAATATTCCGCTTTCAGCGAACTCATCTCATCAGTGAAGAAATACACAGCCTCAAGGAGAAAGGATGTAAAGTTATGTGCTGAGCAAGTGGAATTCTAAAGTGAACAGGAATGGCTATACTTATACTAATAAAATAAACTTTAAGATGAACACTGAAAGAAGAGGAAAAGAAAGTTACTATATAATGATCAAGGGCTCAATTCATTAAAAAGATAAAATGAAAGACAAAGTATTACTAGGGACTATTTTCAAAAACTACATGCTAACAAATTTTAAATCTAAAAGAAATGGATAAATTTCTAAACATATAAGACCTACCATAATTGAACGAAAAGAATATAAAAACCTGCATAGACACAAAGCAAATAAGGAGATTGAATCAGTGATTTTAAAAAGTCTCCCAATGAAGAAAAGCTCAAGACTAAATGACTTACCTGCTGAATTTTACAGAACTTTTTAAAAAAGCTAACACCAATTCTTCGCTAGATATCTATAGAATTGGTAGAGAGGGAACACTTCTAAACTCATACTGGCAGACCAGACATTTCCTGTTACCAAAACAACACAGAGAGAAAACCACTGATTAAAGTCCTTCATGAACATAGATATAAAAATCCTACAAAATACTACCAAAAACTGCAAATTGAATTCCACAACACATCAAAAAGATCACATACCTAATCAGGTTGGTTTTAGTCTGGGTCTACAAGGAAGGTTTACCAAATGCAAATCAATATATGCAATGCACCACATCAACAGAATGAAGGATAAGTATCTCATAATAACCACCACAGAGGTAGGAAGTATTTGATAAAATTCCACAGTGGTTCATCCTGATAAAAGGCTGAACAAATTAGGCAAAGAAGAATCCCCCCTCAACATCGCAATCACTACATATGACTCACTCACAGACAATAACATACTGAACGAGGAAAGAAGGAAAACATTTCCTCTAAGATTGGGAACAAGATGAAGGTGTCTGTTCCCACCACTCTTATTCAGTAAAGTATTAGAAATTTTCACCAGACCAATTAGGAAAGAGGAAGAACCCAAAGGCAAACAAATAGGAAAGGATGGAGTCAAATTATCCCTGTTTGCAGATAGTAAGATTCTACATACATAAAAGCCTAAAGACTCTAACCAGAAGGTTGTTAGAACTGATAAATGAGTTTGGCAAATTAGAAGAATAGTTATCCTAAAAAAATCAGTATCTTTTTATACCTCAATAACAAATCTACTGATTAGCAACCCTTTCATACTACCCCTCAACACATATACAAAATGAGAATAAACTTAACCAAGAACATGAAAAACCTCTACAACTAAAACTATGAAATAACGATGAAAGACATTGAAGAATACATTAAAAGGTAGAAAGACCTTCCACGTTCATGGATTAGTAGACTTAATACAGCTTAAATGCCTACACTATCCAAAGTGATCTAGCGATTCAGTTCAATCCCCATCAAAATACCACTGAACTTTTTTACACAGCTAGGAAAAACAGTCTTGAGATTCATATGAAAACCCAAAAAGCCCTAATGGCCAAAACAATCTGGAGCACAAAGAGCAAAGCAGGAGGTATTACAACATGGTATTTCAAGACACACTCTGAACTGTGGTAACCAAAGCAGTGTGGAATTGGTATTAATACTGGGACAGACGAATGGTACAGAATAGAGCACTTAGAAATAAACCTGCACATCTACCCTCAACTTATTCTCCACAGAGGTTCTAAAACAGACCTACATTTGACTTTTACTGTTTTTTTTTTTCTTTTCTTTTTTGGGTGGTGGGGATCGAACCCAGGGCCTTGATCTTATTAGGCAAGTGTACTACCACTTCAGCTAAACGCCCAACCCCAAGACCTACATTTGATAAACGGCAAACTCTGCAACAAATGGTGCTGGGGAAACTATATCCTTATACAGATCAAAACTTGCCCCCATCTCTCACTCCAGACAAAAATCGACTCAAAAGGGATCAAAGATCTTAATGCAGGACCTGAAACTGTGAAACTACTAGAAGAAAACATAGGGGAAACACGTCAAGATATTGGTACAGCTGATGATTTTCTGGATTGTACTCCCAGAGTACAAGAGAAAAAATTGACAAATGGATTACATCCAACTAAAAACCTTCATCTCAGTAAAGGAAGCAATCTACAGAGTGAAAAGACAACATGTACAAGGGGAGAAGTATTATTCATTTGAGAGCATTAATATTCAGAATATCCAAAGAACTCAAAGACTTAACAAAAATATAAGTAATCCTAATAAAACAGCAAATTATTTGAAGAGACCTTACTTTAAGCAAAAATGCAAATGGTCAACAAGTATGTGGAAAAAGGCTCAATTTTATTAGCTATCATGGAAATGCAAATCATAACTGCATTGAGATAACATGTCATCCCAGTTAGAGTGGCTACTATAATAAAAATAAACAAGGAAACAAAAAATAAGAAATTCTAGCAAAGATGTGGAGAAAAAAGAAGTCTTACATTGTCTTGAGATGTACATCTGCTATGGAAGACAGAATGAGATTTCCTCAAAAACCTAAAAATAGCACTACCATATAACCCAGATATCCCACTCATGGGTATAGCTGAAGAAAATGAAGTCAGCATACAAAAGAGATAGATGATTCCATAGCCAAGATATGGAATCATTCTAGGGGCCAATCAACGAATGAATGAATATAGAAAGCATGATGTGATATAAAATGGAGTGCTATTCAGATATAAAGAAGAATAAAACGCTGTCCTTGCAGCATAATGGAAGTAACTAGAGGATACCATGTTAGGTGAAATAAGTTAGCCACAAAAAGGCATGAGGTGCATGTTCACTCTCATATAAGGAAACATACAAATAAATGAAAAATAAGTAGAATATTGTTTTCTGCGGACTAAGAATGGTATGCGGAAGTGGTGTAAGGCTTGACGGGTGAATAGATCTGCTCAACCCACACTGTGAGCATGTGTGGAAATCCCACTAGCATTTGGCAAGAAAAACTGATGTTAAAACTATTCACTTAGTACTACATATATTTTGATCAGTTATTGTACTTATTATACACATAAACTCTTACACTTTTGAGAGCAATCTATTTGATGATTTTATTTTTATGAACACTTGATGAAATGTAAACCAATTTTTTGACATAAGCAACATATATGACTATACAATTTCCTATCTTTTCAAAGGCTTAAAACCAACAAAAAGAGAAACATTAATTTCTAATATTATGTAAACTATGTTTCCTTCAAAATGAACAGACAGCTTATTACAAAACTATGTTTTTACTGAAATTAATTTCTTGATCAGTGTTCCTTTTGCCACTATCTGTTCTGGAAGAGCCATGTATCTCTTGAATTGTTTAGTCATAATCTGTTAATGGATGTTCTGTTTGATTTCTATCCAAAGACAAAGAACACAATTGATTAGCATTTAAACATGAGAAACAGGAGTGAGTTTTCTTTTAAAAATGATGCTCTTATGGTAACAAAATAAAAGCATGATAAATGCTCAAAAAATAAATTAAATAAATAAATAAATAAATAAATAAATAAATAAATAAATAAATGCTCCAGACCAGCATGTAGATGAAAGAGAAAGAAAGAAAGAAGTGAAAAGAAAAGAAAAGAAAAGAAAAGAAAAGAAAAGAAAAGAAAAGAAAAGAAAAGAGGCTATTCCCTCATGAAAGATGTGCAAGGACAGAAGCCGCCTGGGCAAACCATCTGAGTATTCCCTTGGATCCAGTGCTAGCTTGCTCTTTCTAGTCTGGAGTTGTAAACACCTAAATAGGTCTTAACGTTTGATCAATATTTCTTCTTGCCCTTGTAAGGCCACATTTGTTTACACTAAGGTTTTATGTTGTGTTGTTTAGAATAAACAGATATCCACAGCATTAGGTTTGAGATAATATTGCTTCTTTACATGATTTTGGAAAAATTATTTTAGCGTAATAAAATTTCTAAACACACAAAGAGAAATGTAGCTTTCCCTATACTTTGTGCCACCTTAGGTTTTACTCCCCAGACTTAACTGCTATTAAGGGGCTCTCATTAAACGCAGTATAAAGAGACACAATAAATTAATTATAACATGACATAAAATAGTACCTTGTATGTGAAAACTATTTAACAATCTATTATATTTTATCATACAATTATTATATAGCTTCCTACATTTTTAGGATTTTTACATCATCTTGTGCAGAGGACGAAACTGAGACTCAGAAGGAAAGTGAGAAGTTAGATCAAACAGCTAATGATCGTGACAGAAAATTTTGGTGCAATTCTTTGGGCTCTAAAATGACTACTCAGCATAGGTGGAAATGCACACGCAAGCTGAAGACAACACCGCCTTGTGGCAGAGAAAGAAAACAACAAAAATGAGTATTCCTAAAACCCAATTTGTAAATAAGAAGAAATTTTTAAAATCAACCCCATGGTTGGATTGTACGCAAACCTCACCAACATAATGTGAGAAACTGGTCATTTTAGGGGAAACAAGGTTGAAAGATCTGTTCTAAATTGTTTAAGTAAGAAATTAATGAAAAATCAACTTCAGATTAATATTGGACTTTGGCCTTCAACATAAGAAATTGTGTAACTGCGATTAGCATTCCATTTCTAATCATTACGAATTATGTAACAAATGCCTGTAATTTTTACTTCAGAATTTCCAAAGATGAGCATCACGAAACATAGATCTTTTAAAATGTATAAAAAAAATGTATGCTTAACCAAATTTAGGGAAAGTAGTATATCATCTTCTCTGTCCTATTCTTCTGGAAATTATAGTGAACACATGTTATTAAATTCTCTGGGAATTTCTACAAGAAAGAAATCTGTTTACTATTTATGATAGCTTTATCAAATTTATTTGGTCCTTAATCTCATTACTGAAGTCACCCTGTTAAATTTTCTGAGTAGTATTTTAGGAAACAGCATCTCCCCCTTGCATCTTATACCTTATTCTTGTTCTTAACTTTGTGGACGAAGGCAAAGAAATGTATGGACACTTTAGGGAAAACTCTCACACTGTCTCTTAGATACTAATAGAATGAGGAAAATCTGACCAAGGGAAGACATTTTCAACTTTTTTTAATTAAAGCTGCTTCTTTCTTTCATAGCTTAAATGGATATTGTCAGTCATTTAAAAATCAATTACCAGATATTTTCCTTGTTTATAATGCATTCTGCAGGACAGACGTGGAATCAGCCTCAAGGAACTTGCAATTTAACTGAGGCAGCTAGAGCATGGACATATTGACAAATTATGTAACTACATAATGTTAAATATATATTACCAGAAATGTCACAAGGAAAGAATGATTCATTACCGAGTAAGTATTAGGCTCTGGATTCAGAGCAGTGAGGTCACAGTGGGGTGGCTGTGACCTGAGGTGAGAGTGCAGTTTGTGAAGTTCATATAGGCTGATGCAATATTTATGGCTGATTTCAGGTATAGTTTGAAAAACAGCAGAGGGCCTAAAAGCAAACAAAGACACTGACACATTCGCATTTTTGAATTGAATTAGGGAAGACATTTGCTGGTGAGAAAAGAAGAAAAGGATGTTTGGGAACTTGCTGCTCTGCAAACTTCAAGAATGGCTTGGAAGGAAAACAGTGAAATGGTTGAAACAAAGGCGTGAAATCTGTATATTAATTGAATAAATCCCTCAATCATTAAAGGAAGAGACACTGTGAACATTTTTAAAGGAAGAGGCATAAAACTGTCTCCATTCAGATGGCGCTCAGTGTTGGAGTAGAAAATTCAGACTGCCCAATAAGGCGTTTCCAAGTCTTGGCTCTGTAGTTTTGAGTAAAATTAGACATTAGAAATTCATAGAGTGATACTTCTCTGAGCGTACAAATTAGGAATTAATTTGGGTAACAAAACTTCTTGGACAGAAATAAGGCATATAACCAGGTGGAATAAATATAACGATGCAGGATTTTCTGTATTGTTTATATCTAGAATTTGACAGGCATTTGTAATCTTGATTGGGAAAATTGGTGCCAATTTGTTACATAAATTATATGCCCATTAAGATGTTAGACTGTGATGAGTGTGCAAAATGAGAAGCCAGTGCGTTTTAGGAAATGACACAAAGGTCTCCCAAGCAATGCTGCAGGCAGAAGTTGGAGGTTGAATCCAAATGCTCTCATCTGTTAAACTAAATTTGGCTGGGGAGTGAAATTTTTCTGGATGTGTAAGTAATGCAAATTTATGCAAATACTTTACATCCTGACTCTTCACACCCCTTTTCACATAAGTTCTTTACTGAACTCACTGCAGTTAAAATAATGTTTATACTATAGGAAAAGGCTCGTGACTGCATGAGCGATAAAATGATGGGAACATTTAGAGATAGTATTCTATCTTTTCACCTTTACAAGTCATCCGTTTTTCTGATTATTTAAAAATAGGGATATACATACTTTAGCAAATACATTCTGTGATAAAATTTCCAAATTATATGTTATTCAAGTCTGCATTAAATAGTTTGAAGTATTTAAGCCTAAATTTTTTTATTGGCAAAGGCGTGACAATATCACCATTTCTGCAAAAAACATACATAGGGAAATAGCAAGAAAAATATGAATCCAAGTGTCAGTCTATGTAGGAACAATATAGTAAATTTGAAACCATACGCATTTGTAAATTACTATTTTGAAAGATTTAAAATTATGCCTCACTTAATATCCTAAATATATGCTTTTTTAAAGAAGGAAAGATTTATTTTGTCTTACACTAAATACATGTTTATGGCAGTAGATTTTGCTAATTCATTCTGCATTTGGCGCTTTCCATTCTTCAAAACCCTTTTTTCTTTGTATTAATTTCTTGAACGGCAGACTGTTTTTCATTACACCTTTATTGTATGGTTTACAGGAAAAAAAAAAAAAAGACTCCCACACACCACAAACAAAAAGGGACATAATTTGCGAGGTTATAAATGGCATCTTTTTACTGTAATAAAATAAGCAAGAATAAATAAAACTGAATTAAAGTGAAGCCCATTAGTGAGAAACAACACAAAAAAGTTCTCAAAGGATTGAATAGCCAATCTTTAAAGAGAGCTCTTTTTGTGCACTAAGTGGCTTGAGAGGAGGGGCACCTTCTCCAAGTGCCCTCCAGCGCCCAAGGTTCCCGCTGTCTGTCGAGATAGATTTAGGAGCACTATGTTCTCCACACATGTAGTAGGGCCTCTTTCGCTTCCATGCCAGTTCAGAAAAGAGATAAACACTGGAAAGCACTGGAATAAAGTCTAATTCTAAAATAATTCATTTTTTCTTCTGTCATTGATTTTCACTGTATGGACACTGGCTTCCTTTTGCTCTGATCTCCAATTCTTAAACTCTGGTTCTGCTGTCAAATTCCCAATTGCTGGTGAGGACAGAGAAGTAGGGGAATGATTTAGAAAGCAAGAAGGTGGAAGTCAAAGTCAGCTGGTCAGAATCCACATCTCTCTCTACCATTCACCCACCGCATCACCTCAGCAAGCAGCTTAAGTTTGTGTATCTCAGTTTTGATGTTGTGAGTTAGTATAACAGCAGTGCCTACTGCACTAGGTCACTGGGAAGATTTTTTGAAATATAGTATGTAAAGCACTTCACATACTCCAGCATACAATAAACTCTCACCTAGGAGGAAAATCGAAAGCAAGTACATGTAGCCAGGTATAGTGGAACACTCCTGTAATCCTAGCACTCTAGGATTGCAAGACAGGATTGCGGACAGGATTGCAAGTCAGGCTCCTTTGCAGCCTGGGCAATTTATACAGTAATACTTGATATATTTTGATGACTGCTACATATAAATGAAGGAGAAATATTGAAGACATTTTTGAAGTCATAGTCAGAGTCTTGTTTCAGAACTTATAAAATCACAACCTTTTCCATCCTCTACACCAAATTTTACACTGGGATCATGATACAAGAATATGAATCACAGTCAGAGAGCTTCTCATTTGTTTAAAAAAAAAAGTGTGTTACAAGTCACTACGAGGTACTAGAAATCCTGATGGAAGTTTGAAAGCAACCAATCTGGGTTTCAGACTACAAGTCTCTTAGTAACTGCTGTCATGTATAATAATATCCTTTAATGGAATATAATATTGCACTTGGTGCTAGAGAAACATTCGGAAATTCTAGTGGTGTAATTTCTTTACTCATAAAATTCTTGTGTGAAGTAATTTTCAGTTTAAAACATTTTATTGCATCTGAATACTTCTCATTACCTAACTCAGTGTTGCCCATCATTTGGGTAAATAACTAGTCATCAGTTTATAAATAAACTGTTTCATTCACCCTGAATATAAATACAGCTCACTCTCCTTAGTGATAGAGTATAAATAGATCATGTTATATAAGGCACATTGAGGTTTTTTTTTTAACCTTTCAAAAGAATTAGCATTTCACAGAGCATTACTATTTAAGAATTTTCTTCACGCAGAACATGGTGTTTAAAATCTACCCCCACTGACAGCCATCAAACCTAAGAAAGCAAACAGAGATTGAGAATCTGTATTTTGAAGAGTTTTTATAGATGAACATAGATCGGTGTAGGCATAGACACGATATGCCTCGCACAATGGTGAAAATGAGCATCTGGTTAAATGAAATTTCCATGTAAGAGAGAGTCTAGCACAAACTATCCCTTTAGTTGTCAGGTGGCTATTTTTACTGACTTAAGAAAATGACAGATGGCTGTTTTTACTGACTTAGAAAGTAGAGCCGTACACAGTTAAGTCCTTAAATTTCATAACCAATTTGGAAGCCAATTTAATTTGCATAGGGTAGACCGCAGGTACACTGAAATCTTAGGCTAATGTGGATGAAATATTTTAGAAATTCATGATTCACAGAGAAGCCTCATAACTCACTCTGATGCCAATTGTTTTTCATTACTTCTATGCCTATAGGTGTCTTACAAAGAAATAGAAAGTTCCAGAAAAGTGTAATCTTCCTTTACCCTATGTCAGTCAAAATGATCATGACAATTCCATTTCTTGAAGCAACAGACAGGATCGCTACACTAATCTTTTGGTATTCTTGGCAGCTAGGCACTGTACTGGACACACAAGGAACTGAGTCCTTTGCCTTTTGGACAAGGCACACCCCTCCCCTTCTCTATGCATATTCTGTGTGACCTGGGTCATAGTATCATGAAAGGATGTACGATCATTTCTCTACATGTATGACATCTTCCATTATCTATTCTCATCCTTGTAGGGGACAAACTGTATTAGTTGAAAACTTTAGTGGAGTCCAGACTTTATGTTCTTCCTCTATTGCTACTTTCTCAAATTGTAAAAACAGCTTATTATTAAATGTAACTCAAGAGTGTCTTTGAAATTATAAATCATTACACATAATCTAGTATATTTTCTACAGCTATATAAACTATAAAATACTATGTAAGCTACAACTATAGTTTCCAAAACTATAAAAATTTAAACAAATGTGCAATCATACTGTTTATTTTTAAAGATCTCAATTTGCTGGTTGCTTAGTTATAGTTTTACTCTCCTAAAACATCAATTTAAATGACTATATGATCTTCTCTTTACAAACATAACATCCTTTGAAACATACCCTTTAATCCTCTACCATCAGACATGCAGACAGTCACATTGTGATATTTTTTACCTAAATATTTCTGTACTATCTGATTAGGTCTTTATGATAGACTCCTATAAATAAAATTTCTGATGCGCTACCATGAACTTTTTAAAAGCTGTCAAAACTTATTGCCAAACAGCTTTTATAAAAATTTGTGTTTACTTTTGTATTGGGATTGCATTAAAATACAATTAACAATTTTGGGAGTATGGCCATTTGCATTATATTTGTTCTTCCTACCCAAGAACAAGGATGTCTTTTCATTTGATCTCCTTTTTGAGAGTACTGTAGTTTTTGTGTATAGGTCTTTCACTTCCTTCATTAGATTGATTCCTAGGTACTTCATCTTTTTCTCTTTTTTTTTTTTTTTTGGATGCTTTTGTGAAAGGTGTTGTTTCCCCAATTTCTCTCTCAGTGAGGTTTTTTTTTTTTCAGGAATGCTATTGATTTTGGGTTGTTTACTTTGTATTCATCTACACTATTGCATTTGGTTATTAATCTAGAAGCATTTTGGTGGGGTTTTGGGATCATCTATGTAGAGTATCACGTCAACTGCAAATAAGGATAATTTAACTTCTTCCATTCCTATCCTTATTCCTATGTAATCCCAATAAAAATATCAACAACATCCCTCACAGAATTAGAGAAAACAATTCTAAAATTCATTTGGAACCAGAAGACACCTCTGGGCAACAAAGGCAAAACAGGGGCATCACAATCCCTGACCTGAAATTATATTACAAAGCTACTGTGATAAAAGCCAGCATGGTACCAGCAAAAAAATAGACTCCAGGATTAGTGGAACAGACTAGAAGATGCAGAAACAAGTCCAAACACTCTCAGTCACCTTATCTTTGACAAAGAGGCCAAAGACCCTCACTGGAAGAAAGACAGCCTCTTTAATAAAAGGCGGTGGAAAAACTGGCTTTTCACGGGCTGCAGATTAAAACTAGACCCACATCTTTCACCATGCACTAAACTAAAATAAAAATGGATCATAGATATAAATATTAAAACAGAAACATTAAACCTACTGGAAGATAGAATAGGTAGAACTCTTGAAGACAGAGGTGTGGGCGAAGATTTTATGAACGAAACCCCAGTCACCCAGGAAATATCAGAAAGAATCAACAATTGGGATCTCATCTTATTAAAAAACTTTTGCATGGCAAAAACAACAACAACAAAAACCAAAAAAAAAAAAAACCCCAAATCACCAACAGAGTAAAGAGACATTTTTGCTAGCTGTTCCTCTGACAAAGGGTTAATATCTAGATTATACAAAGAACTGAAAAAAAGAAATAAAAACAGATTTAATTAAACTCCAAATTTAAAGACCCAATCCAAAAATGGGAAGCTGAAATGAATAAACACTTCTCAGATGAAGAAGTAGAAATGGCAAATAAACATGTGAAAAGGTGTTCAACATCACTGGTCATTTGAGAGATGCAAATTAAAAAAAAAAAACACTGAGATTCCACCTCACTTCAGGAGGAATGGCTACAATCAAGAAACCAACCAATAACAAGTACTGGCAGGGATTTGGTGATAAAGGAATCCTTCACTGCTGGTGGGAATGCAGACTGGGGCAACCACTGTGGAAATCAGTGTGGAGAGTCCTCGAAAGACTAGGACTGCAGCTTCCATTTGAACCAGCTATTCCCCTTCTTGGTGTCTTCCTAAAAGAATTAAAAGCATCATACCGCAGCGATGTATGCACACCCACCCGTGTTTATAGTGGCACAGTCTGTAATTGCTAAATCTTGGAAACAACACAAATGCCTATCAACTGAATATTGGATAAAGAAGGTGTAGGTGTGTGTAGGGGTGTGTGTGTGTGTGTGTGTTTAATACAATGGTGTGCTACTCTGCCTTAAAGAATAATAAGCTTGAGACATGTCTAGGTAAATGGATGCACCTTGAGACCATACTCTTAAGTGAAATAAATCAGACACACATGTTTAGATACCACATTGTTTCTCTCGTGAGAAACCGAAAATGTAAATAAGGACTAAAGTATATTGTACTGGAAAAAGGGAAGAAATTGTCCGAATGGGAAGGGGAACAAGCAGGGGGAGACAGAGGAAGGGAGGAATAAGAAAAACTAGAAAATAGAAGGAGAAAAAATTGAAACAAAGCTTTTGTAAATAAGGAGGGTAACAGGGGTTGAGGGGAGGGGAGGGAAATGGGAAAAATACAAGCAGCAAGATATATGACACACAGGTACAAATTCCCCGTGACAAATGCAATCATTATGTATATCTAAAAATACCATTAAAATAAAAATTTTTTAAATGTAGAGAAAAAAAATTACTTTTCATCCCAGGAATTCTGTAAGAATTTCACATTTCATCTTCAACAATTATCTTCATCATGGAGCTAACGAATTTCCCTATTTACATAAAGCAAAAACCAAAAAAAAAAAATTCTAAAACATTTCTACGTAATGAAAAGAGTTTTTAATGCTTGTTAATATTGAAATCTGGACATAACAGAAAATATAATCCTTATTTTGGAGATGACTTCAAATTTGACATAAATACATTATTAACATTTCTTAATATGTTAAAATTCCATAGAATATTAGAACACAGATGATTAATACAACCCCTATATCTTAATTAATTCATTTATTTGTTCATATTTTTCATTCTCCATAAGTAATTTTTCATTCTCTGTAAGTCTTATATACAAGACCATGCCACATACTAGGAAGGCCATATGAAGAAAATGTTTATCTACAGTGCCACAGTAGGAGACAGAGTGGAGACAACTTATTACAGTACAATAAGAGATAAGAAAGAGAAAATGCACCCAAAACTATTGGGTGTTGGAGAGATGGGTAACTGCCACAGGGACAAAACAAGAGAAAGGCTTCTTGGAGAAAATAACATTATTATAGAAATTGATACTATAATTTTTTTTAAAAAAGCAAACATAACCTGGGTAAACCTGGAAAAGAGAAAGAAGAGATTTGGCCAGACAGTGAACTGTTCCTGCTATGTCAAATAGCTCAGAATTTGTCCCGAAAGCAAGAACAAGTCACTGAATGCTGGAGCAAATTAGGACTGTCAGAACTATCCTGGGCAAGATGAAAATGTACTGATAATACTGAGGCTACAGACAACAGAGAAGAGACTTGGTGATGTTTAGGAGATAAAATCTAAGATGCTGTCAGCCTATTAGATATGGATGTTGGAGAACAAAGAACCGAAGTTTTACACTGAGCTTATTAGTAAATAGTGGGTTGGTGACTATATCGCAGAGGTAGCTACAGTCAGTTTGGACTTTACCAAGTTTCAAGTGATTGAAAGATATGACTAATATGAATACGTGTACCTAAATTTGGAACTCTGTTGTGAAGTGGAAACTGATGATAAAAACTTGCGAGTTAAAAGCACATATGTCTATCACAAATATTATTTTAAAAATCACTCGAATAGTAGAGGTAAGAAGAATATATAGCATAAAATGGGACCATAAGAACAAATGTTTTAAGAATCGTACAGGAGAAATAAGCTGCTAATGGGGCTTAAGAATCAAGCAGCATTTTGCTAAAGAATCAGTGCAAGTAAGAAGAGAATAATTGTTACAGAAACTCAAAAATGTGGTCAACTTTATCAAGCACAGCAGAGAGATCATGTAAAAATGTGGGCTAAAACTGCCCCATAGAGGTTGTAAGTAGGTGTAGTTGTTGACTTACTTACTGTGGCTTTTGTGGAGGAATAAATCAGACTGTAATATACAAAGGGCATAATGGTAAGGAGAATTAAATGGTACAAATATTATCTCAAGAACTGAATGGTAAGGTGAAGACTGCACCTGACAGTTTTAGGGGATTTCGCAATGAAATGAAATTGTAAATTAGGAACATGTCTGTAAATGCAGATAAACAAAAGAATTTGGATAGTTAAAGATAAAAGTCTCTAGACTGTCATGAGAACAAATGTTTAAACCAGTGACAATGGCGATAGTACATTTTGACTCCAAATGGCCGTTACATTGTTGTTACTTAGTTACAAATAGTTAAGGTAGAATATTTATAAATGCATATTTGGGTATTAAAAGGAGTATTCTTCCTGACAAATTCAATCATAGTAACATCTGGACATCAACTGGCCACCATAATTAGTATATTGAAAGCATTTGATGGATCCCATCCATAAACATATTGTTCATTTTAAATGCCATGACTCCGGCCAAGAATAAAGCGTAAAAAGGCATAATAGTTGTATAAAATTATCTCAGTAGATGCATCCTGGAGATTCTCCAGGCTATGAACGGAGGAGCGGGGAAATTTCGTCTTTTTCCTTTCCCCTTAGGACTGGCATAATTTCTAGTACGTGCCCAACATAATGAAGCACATTCAGTAGGTAGATGAGGGAGACCTGCGCTGGAAAGGCTAGAACTATGGAAACTGGGTTATTTTCTCCTCAATTTGTGTGCTTTAGCAGAAAACAGGAAAAAAAAAATTAAAGGTCAGGCCCACATAGTTGTTTCCTAGAGGAAAATTTGTACTGGAGAAAAGGTAAAAATTGCGAGCAAAAGAGGGCAGAGGAACAGCAAACATGGACACTTTATATGTGTAATTGTGTACCTGTTTCCTTTGCTTCTATGTCCACAGCCTGTATCACTTTCTAATCATCAGTCTATGTACTAAGCCTCCCTCCTCTTTTTCTCTCCCTGCTTTTCTTTATTTCTTCCTTTCTAATGGGCTTTTAACATTTATTCTGGTCAATTTTTAACTGAAGACAAATCTGTTACATTAGCTAAAGAACAATCAGCTTCATCATTCCAAATTATAACCGATGCCTTACTCCATAGTACCCTTAGAAGCAAGGCCAAAATGCCTTTCAGTCTATCCTTAATCTGGATTTATCTAATTACCCCCTTAGTTTGCTGGGTCCTTCTGCCTTCTTGGACACCATATATTTCTAGTGTTCTAATCCTCTGACCCATCAGCATCTTCGTACTGGCAGTGCCTGAAAGGCTCTTCTCAACTTACTTTCTGTCTTCTTCCACCTTTGGATAACTGTGGCTGCTTTGGTGTTTCTACACATTTACTGCAGGTGTGTTCCTTACAGGTAATATCACATAATTAATCGTGTTTTTTTTCTTGTGTTATATCCTTATGCCCCTATAGAACACAAACTCCAAAAGGTCAGAGATTAGTCCACTTATTCATTCATATTTTCCCATTATCTGGTGCAATATCTGAACAGATATCCATTTAATAAATACTTGTAGGAAAAATGAGTAAAAGAAATTATAGACATTGAAATAAAATAAGAGCCACTCGTAATTAGTATAACTTTAAGTGACATTCAAGGAAAAGTATTCGGGATCATAGTACAGAGAAAGAAGTACAATTCTTTTTAGTCTCCCACACATGTACATCTGACGGTCAATATTGTGGTAAGAAAGGGGAAAGTGAAATTTTAATTAACTCAGTCCTAACTACCAAACTTTGCAATGTTTCAAAGTTAATTATCTCTATGTTCAATTTTAATTAAAGAACCAATTTTAACCTTAAAACTATCAGCAATAATCTTTTCTACGTGTAGTATAATTGCAGTTTTGGGCTGTGTATTAGTATGTAATCCATTATAAATTATCAGAATCAAAAAATTACATTTTTACCATTGTAATATTGACTAATGATGTTATGTTTCTTTGATGATAGAAAGTTTTAATCAGGTTCTGCTCTTTCAATCTTGACTCCAGAAATTACAAACCAGGTTGTGCTAACTAAAGCAGGAAAAAAAGCTACTTGCATAACATTTGTAACAATAGAAGCCAGAACCACCCAAAGGATAATTTTAATAATTGTTGACAGAACAGAACTTGCCTGATTCTGATGATCTTATCCTAATGTGTCTCTATTTTAACCGAGTATACATAAGATAAAATATGCTACTTTACTCCTTCCCCTGGTTTTAAGATTAAAGACGCAATGTACATGGTACAGCCTGTGTAGCTATTCTCCAAATCTGCTTCTACTTCCTGTACTCACAGATATATATATCTGTCCCAGCTGCTTTATTATGTTGGTGTGGTCATATGCTGGGTGGTAGTTGATGGGCATGTGGAGCTTGAGTAGCAGCCGATGTGCACACTTTTCATGGCTGCTATAAAACTCTTTGATTATGAATTTCTCTATGCCTTGTGTTTGAATGAGAAGACCGTAGAGAATAGCAGACTCATAAGACAAAGTATGTATGTTCCTATATGACCATTTGAAAGGCAATTTACCACCCTGGACTTCTAATCACCTAACATGGAGTGGAATTTGGAATCTGGATGCATAGCAGTTACAGAAACTGGCATTACTTTCACAAATATGATATGCTTTGCACAGCAGATAGAAGTATTGGCTGCTAACTTTGCTAGATATTGAATTAATGAAACACATGGTGGGTGATTTTTGTTTTCTCTAGATTGACCAAAGTTTGGCAGTTGACAGCAACAGTGAGAAAGTCAAAACTTCCCTATATCACCAGTCAGGCTAGAATAACTGTGTACCTTTTGGGGGATGGCACAAATCTCTGTAGGATGCCCAAGGTAGACCTGGGTGGGTACATCAAATGGAGTGGGGGTCTTTATTTCTTTTGAAAACATCTGAAGTCCATGCTGCACCTTTTCCTAATGGGATGCTCTATGCAAAGGCAGTCTGCACATATTCCCAATCCCAAACTGCTACAACTGCCCACTGAGCTCTACCTCTTACCATAAAGGGCAAAGCGTCTCAGCAGAGACTCGCTGTGTCACTATTGTCTTCTTCATTCCACCAGAAATATAAGAAGGAAACGGAGGATTTTCAGGACTGGGAAAAGCTGAACCATAAAGATGACAGCACATCAACTGCACTATGAGGGAGAGGGAGGATGTTACAACTTCTGCTCATTGTATTTCAGTGGATCTCATAGTGAGCTCTTCCAGGAATACTTAATAACAAAATATAGCTCCAGTTTCAATTTTTAAACAGTTAATACCATACTATTAAGAAAATCTGGAGGATGACAGATTTAAGTTAGTGAAGCTCATCTAGAATGATTTTTTTTTGTAAAGCAGCCAAAAATAGCAGGGAGGGATTATCTCACATTCTTTGCTTAAAATAATTTAGTAGTTCCCATTAGGATAAATGTTCAAATCTTTAAGGAGGCCTACAAGGACCTGCATTATTTCACCTCTGCTCACTCCTGCAGATTCATCGCAAGATAATCACCCCATCTCTATCTTTATTTCAGCCAATTTCTTTCAATTCTCCAAGAAGACCATGGTTGCATTCATACATTTTATAATATTTTACCTGCCGTTCCTGCTACATGGAATGTTCTCCATGCACCACATTTTTTAGTTAATCACATCTCATCCAAACGAGTATCAAGATGTCTCCTCAAAGCCTCATGAATCATAGGTGGGCTTTTCAAAGGCGATGCATTAGAGGTGTCAATGTGGATAAGTGTACCATGCTGCGATTAAGGGTGCCCCACCCTGAGTGTGGATAGCACTGATGAATTCCTAGATGGAATAGAAAGGGACAGAAAGAAGGCAGTAGCAGCTGCTGCTTACTGCTTTGCTACCTCCTGCCTGCTTTGTCATGAACTGTTTCTCTTCTGTGATGCCCGTCTGCCATGCTGCCCTGCCTTGGAGCCAACCGACTACAGACTGAAACTCCTATAAAATGCAAGCTGAAATAAACTTTTCTTCCTTTAACTTTGGATATTGAATATTTAGTCTCAGCAATAAGGAAAGTATCTAAGAAAATATCTCACCCATGAGAACACTACTGAGATAGTGGGTTGTACCTTGAAACTTCTTTGAAGCCAGGACTTTGAACCTAGACTTTGAAACCAAGTTAGGAATCCTCTTGACATATCTATTTTTGATTCTGTTATATTCTTTGTAGAAATTATGCTCTGCTTTCTAGTCTCCCCCCGGAAGAATCCCTCTGTCATCTAATCGACTGATGCGTAATTTGATCATGTACCTTGCCGTGTACAATTAAATTTTCAAGTAGAAGTGATGATGTCACATACATGAAAAACTCGATAGGTGGTATAGCTAAGACAGATGCTCTTCTGGTCCATACTACTAAAAGAAAAAGGCATGAAGCATAGTTGTAGCTGGCCCACATGGGACATTATTAACCTGAGTAACAAATACTTAAAAATGTATTATTGAAAACCATTGAAATTTTGAGTGTGTTTATTACTTCAGTATACTGTTCCAACTGCTGACTAACATTATTATAGCATTTTTTTTAATGTAGGAAGAAATACTTGATGGTAGTACTAGACCATCTCTAAGCTCAAACTTCCTGTGTTAACATACATTCTGCCACTTGGTTTTTAGTGTTCTTAGGCCACATTATTTAGTCTGTCTAGCTTTAGTTACCCTATGTGTAAAATAGATATTAGTAGCATATCCTCATAAAGTAGTAAGCATTAAAATAATTCCTATTTTTAAAGTATTGGTGTCTGACATAGAACAAATCTTCCATTAATGTCAATTATTAGTATTCATAAGATTTAGCAAAAATTTTCCACCATATTTTTACAAAGATTCTTTAATTAATGTCATTTCCCCCAGTTTGACTGGTAGGATCTTGAAAGCGTTACCTATTTCACCCACTTTTACATCACCAGTCATGAGCATTAACCCAACACATAGCAAGCTCCTGAAAGTATCTGTGCAGTGAATAAAGTAAGGAAATGAAGGTAGAAGAACAATGTCCTATGAACAATGTCCATAGTTATAGAGTTAAAAAAACTTTATTGTTAAAATTTCTAATAAGAGGAGTACCGTTTCAAGTAATGCTGGTTTTATCCATTGAAATTTTATAAAAAAATATTAACTGATGAAAAAGACAAAGACTTGTTGAAATCCATAGGCTATAAGTATCTATAGCAGTCTGCACCGACAGCCGATTGTTAACATTATTTCTATTTCATAAGGCATAACTATGTGAAATAGAAAAAAAGACAGTCATTTGTCAAGATGTTTTATTCCACCCCAAATCTTAATAATTACATGTATAATTCTTGAAATTTATGTTAGATAAAATCAATCCTAATATCATGTAATGCTTGTTCTAAAATTCTTGTATTGTCTTGCTTTGCCTCTCTTTAAAAATCTTTCCCAGTTCACAATATCAGCCATCTTTTTCAAATCACCTGCCATGGCTGCAACTTAATGCCCATCCCTCCTCTGATGTCAAATCTCTTATTTTTCTGGCTATTCTGTGTGCAATTTAACGTATACTGAACAGTGCACCCACAGAGGCTTGAAATCTGAGAATTAGATTCCACAGCATAACATACTCGGCTAGATTGGTAAAGTAGTTTTGTGGTTAGGCATAGATGAGTAATGTAGAAAAAGACGGGTACAAGTTGAAGACTTTTTGGAAGCAGACTCACTGATAATGACCAGATTGGAGCTGGCAGCACAGCCACCTCAGAGTCCAGGGACACACGGGGCCCTGTGGATTCCCTTCCACTGGAGACAGAATTAGTACCTGAACGTACTATTGGGGGTAGGGATTGATTTTCAAAGTAGAACACAAAATGTGGCTCCAACTGTGTATAAGGTAAATCATCCATGGGCTCAAATGGTTTTACTTTTACAGTGCACCATTTGAAAACATTGGCACTTGCACAAAGGCAAGGCCTCGAGATCAGAAAGCCAGAAAGTTTTAGCGGCAGATATAAAATGCATGTTCGATTATGGGAGAAACTGATACAACAATCAACTAACAATTCTTGTTTATTTTTGGTCTTGTTTTGGCCATGTTCTAGTCCACTGAGTGCTTTTGAACTTTCTATAGACAACAAGTGGTGAACTCTATCGAGAATAAGAATTAGGTACTTTGATTTTTTTCATTTATAGTATTTAGGCATAGAGCTTTCATAAGAATTCTTTCCTTGTTTTTCTGAAAAAAAAAAAAAAAACCCTACAGTGTTAGAGGGTGGAGATGGCAAAAACATGTAAGATGAGAAAGTGTAAATAGTAGAAAAATGCTAATCATTTATCAAAAGCTAGTAAATAATGAATATTAACAATTTTGTCACTAACTATACATTTTTAGGATTGCCCAAAAATAGATATTTATTTTTGCTCTTAAATGGTTATAATCTATATTTGGAACCAAGAATATCCAAATGCAAGTTTAAAAATGGAATAAAAATATTTTTCTTAATAAATTAAGGTTCATAAAATAATAAGAGCCCTATAATGATAAAATTTTCCTCAATCCTGCAAGTATTGAAAGAGACTTGGTCTTTCCTATTTCAGCCTTCACATTATTTAAGGGTCATTTTTAGTTTTTTAATGATAATTTTAAAAAGGAAAAAATACTTAAAGAAGTACCTATTTTCATAATCGATTTTTTCAGGGATTTATGGAAATCCTATATGAGACCTTTTTATTGAACCTCTTAATAATCAAACCCAAATCTGATTATAATACAGTGATATAGATTGCTTGGGCTGAGCAGAAACAGCTTAATAACAAAAAATGTAAATAATTTTTTAAAAACACGTTTACAGGTTTATTAAACTAGAGTCTAAACTCCACACCAGATACTCCTATTAATACAGACACGAATTCTTTAGAAAGACAAAAGATATTTTTCTTCCATCAGGTCTCAGCTGTATTATATTTTTACATCCCCAAAGAACACTTTAACATCCTGCGTACATTATGCAAGCCTCTGGCGCTCTGAGGCTGTGTGGACGCTGCCTCTTATGTCTGCAGGCTGCTGTGGGACCGCTCTGATTGTGGGCATGCTCGGTCTGGGCCAGACGCCAAAGGGACAAAGACACATTCGTGAGCCTTCAACATAAAGCACTCCATCCATGCAGCCCTGGCACCGGAGGCTGAAATATCAATTATTACAAACATATTCTGGGCACTTTACAGGCATTACTCATTTTTCAATGTGGAATGGGAATTTGTGTTTTCAGGAGAAGCGAGAGTTGGCAGGTACAATGCAAAGCGAGAAGCATTGCAGTCGAAATTTCGCTTTTAAAGAGAGATATAGTGTGTTGAGAGGGTGTGCAAAATCTCCTGCATTACCTAATCCATTTCTATTGGGGCGGGGACACCAGTTTACATCTTCCAGTGAACCATATCAATTGACAATTGCTTTGATTTCATTGTACAGGAGGCTTAACAAACAGCCAACGGATTTATGTGTTAGTGGAAAGCCTGGTATAACCTTCAGCAGAAAACCTCCTTCGGAAAGAAACTGTGTGCTTAGACTGCCAAGTGCATTTAAATGTTGCAAACAGTCTAAGAAAACAGGACATCCATGTGTTTCACATTCTCCAGGCTCACTGTCCTCTGAATTATCCCCATGGGGACGCGTCTCTGCACAGCAGCACGCATATGCTTCTTGACCTCTGTTCTTAGTACCTCTCTCCGGTTGGTGCCATACAGGCTTGAAAGAAACGATGTACTTATAAGACTTTTTTCCACTTTGAGGGATTTATGCATTTAAGAAATGTTCACATTTAACTTACAGGTTTTTTCTCTGTTAAGGGCAAAACAAAAAAATAATGAGATGATAGGACATATTTCAAAATATCACTTTCCCTAATTGAAAAATTCAAATTGTGAACTATGTAAATTTGGAATACACAGTGGAATATAAGGGATAACTATTAAAAAGCTACTCATAATTCTACTCCCTGAAATAACGTTTTATGTGTGTAGATTTGCCGGTGTGTTTGTGCATGACCACACATGTGTCTATATGAGGATACATGAGAGTATATATTTATAAAGCTATAACATGTTACATCATAATTTCATTTATTTTTCATTTATTCTTACATCTTAATATTTTCTCCTGTTCATGTAACTTCTACCAAAGTATAATTTTAAATGTTTCTATGATACAGCATTATCTAGTAGCCCAAAATATGAATTCACAGTTTTTCCTAGGAGATTCTGGCTTCTTCAATTCCCATGTTTAAATGTCTGTGATATAATTCGTGAGAAACAATGTGGAATTTGTTTTGGCAGAGGGATGCTGTAATGGCAAGGAGGTAAATGCTTGCTGTCGCCGTCCACGGACTAGTGTTTTAGGGCTCGATTCTCAGGGAAGGAGATAAGAAACCACTCACAAATATTAATTAAGTTATTTAATAACAATAAAGAAAGTAAGAAAAAAGGAAAAACTCTAGGAATTCATACTACCAATTCGCCGTTCTCATCACCGGTAACTTACAGCATGGGAATACATTCAAGCAAAGATCTTAACTGTGGCTGAGAGGAGTAGTAGTCACTCAGGGCGCAAGAAGAAAACAGCAGTCGTGGAGGTGCAGCCAACAGCAGCGCCCACCGAGGCACACAGGAAAAAGTACCATCAGCTCCGCGAGCGAAAAACATCAGCTCTATGAGCAAAAACATCAGCTATGCGAGCGAAGAACATCATCAGCTACGTGAGCGAAAAACATCAGCTTCATAAGCGAAAACATCAGCTACACGAGCGAAAGAAGTCATCAGCAACCTTGGCAGGTGCGAGAGAGAGAGAAGAGAAGAGAGAGAGTGCAGGAGAGAGTGAGTGTGCAGCTGGGTGCTGCACCTGTAGTTATCTATGCTCTGACAAATGAATGCTCCCCTCCAGGAAATGGGTGTGCACGACTTTATCTCAGGCATTCATCCTGGGTCTGGCTAGGACCCGGGATGCCGCCAGAGTGCAGATCAGAGTAAATTCTTTGTTGATAGTAGGACTGTTCCTGCAAGGTTAGCCAGACCTTCGAAGAACAGGCGCGCACCGGGAAACTCAGACCTTTATCAGAACACAGGAATTCCAGCCAACTCTCAATAACAACACAGTGAATCTTACGGATGCCGGCGATTGAACTCAGCGCCCTGTAGCCCTGTACTTGCTAGGCCCTGAGCAACAGCATTGACAGCATGCAATGTGAAAACAGAGTTTGTGTTGCTTTTATCAAGAGACCCCACTACTTTCAGGGATCCAGGATGAAAGATAGTAAAAATACGTGGGAAGATACCCTGCCTCACAGCTGTCCGGAAAATAGCCTCTGTGCTGCTCTACCCTTTTCCCACACTGTTGCCTCGTAGCCAAGGAACTTTAGTTCCTATCTATGAACTCCTGTTAAAATACAAATCCTCAGAAGAGGTACTATTTGAAGTGTTGCTTCAGCATTTCACAGTAAACCACTTTTCAGGAAGTAGGTTTAGACAATTACATGAAGAATCCGAGGTGGGGAGGACTAAGGAAAGAGAAGGGATGGAAGAAGAAAAGGGATGAGAGTTCAGGCTGCCCCTGAGAGACTGCTCCGAGTCCCCAGCACTGGTCTTAGCAGAACCGATCTGAGGAAGTGGAGCTTCTCTGGGGTTCTGTTCTTACTAACTTGGATTAGACAGAAATAGTTCGTTGTTTATACAGGCGGTATGAAGAGAAGGCGCAGAGGGAATAAGCAAAGACTGAGCTCCTTTTGGTTTTATAGAGGGCTAGAAAATTGCTGAGGCAATGACCTGACTAAGTTATCTTGGCAACTCAAATAAACAGGTTCTTCCCTTGCTTGTATTGTACAGATACCATTAAAATGGTTTGCATTATCTTTTAAACACGGATACTACTTTTGCAGCAGTACCAAGAAAAAAAAATATGGGATCAAATATGAAGCCTGAGACCGATTTCTCAGATTTCTCTGGTTTCTCAGTACAGAGACACATTATTTTATGCAGTACAGGTAGCGAGACAGGAAAGTTGAGGCCAAAACCAAAAACCTGCTTGGTCTTTCGTCTAATTTATAAGCCTCTGTCTCAAACCTAGTTTCTATAGGCTTAATCCCAGCTTTGCTTCTTAATCGATGAGTCTAAACAGAGAATGACTATTCTCTGTTCTTGTATTTCAATAAGACATTTGGAGAGAGCATGGAATTTATCTTCACAATAAAACCAATAGATGTATAATGAAACCAGTATCACTTATTTGTTTATTTCTGCACAATGTGTGAGAATCTCAAGAGAAAGATACTTTCTCCTTGATTTGCAAATAATCTAAGTCAGTCATTCCTCACAATCCAGGTGGTTTCCTTTGACATGGGATTACTGTGGGTTCAAACTGTTTTTCTGCTGTTCCTTCTACTTGGAACATTCCTCGAACTGCCAGGAGAACTTCTAATTCTATGAGGTTGTTCAGATGTCATATTCTCAGTGAGGTGCTACACCATCATTCTACTTAGAATGTTACCTCCTTGTCTGCACTTCCTTACCTTTTACTGTTGTCTCTAGCGCTTCACGTCTTACAACACTGCTATTTTCATACCGTTTATGTGATCACTTCCATTAGCAGGAAAGCTCCGTGACAGCAGGGCAGAGATTTTCACTCCTACCACCAGCACCTAGTGTACAGTCTTACGTGTAGTGGAACCAGAGCAGGCACTTTAAAAGAACACTATCACTGCAAGTCCTGTTTATCAGTAGATAATTATAACTCTATATTGCTTAATTTTAGAAAGCTACTCATGATCAGGGACTCTTAATAGAAGCGACGGCTAAGATAATTGTCTAAATACTTACAATGTTCTAATTCTAGATTTTGGCAATTAATTTGAAATTTAGTTGGCTGTGTTAATTTTAAACTGAATAATTTATCATAGACTTGGGCATCAGTTTCCAAAGTCTTTCAAAATTTTATTTTTTGCAGGATATATTTTAGCCTAAAGAATATTTTTGCTTTCAAAATATTTTCCCAGTATCAAAAGAGAAAACTTTTTTTAAGAGGGTACAAAAGAGGCTCTAAGAGGGTACAAAAGAAATTACAGTGGGGCTTCACTCAGTTCAGTCTTTCACTGAAAACACTTGAAACAGGGAAAAGAGAAAAAACACCAAAGAATTGCATCCTGAGACGAACGAGAGCCTGTCTGAAACAGATTTCCCGGCTTTCTGTTCCTTCTTTTTTTAGCAGTCTCAATCCCACCTGTGTTTATCTGCCTGCATTTACTGGCAGAGGACACAGATTCATAAAATTTGTTTTCAAGGAGGTACCATCTACTTCAGCAATCAAACCTGATGCATGAACTTGTTTTCTGTTTTAAATCTGAGTTAGAATCAATTGTCAAATAAAAGATTATGTTTTTAATTCAACGTTCACTTGTTTATTCTGTATTATGTACACATGTACTTAATGAATGCCCACCGTAAAACATCATGTTAGGCTGTGTGTTATCCACAAGACAAATCGTATTTGTTCCTTAGCAACTTACAGTTTATGGCAGAGAACAACTTGAAAACACGGTCTGCGTGTGACTGTCTCCGGCCTACTGTCCTCAGAATCCTTCATAGTGTTGTTCTCTCTGTGGTAACCCTACAAGGTGCACAATTCGTGGTAATTACTAACATCTGTAGTAGAACCGACTTACTAAATAAGGTGGGAGACTGTACGTATTATAAGAGACGTAAACGATGTACTGCTAGAGTAATTGATCCTGACTTAAAATCAGGGGGCCAGGAAGTAGGGGTGGGCAAGAAATGAAAGTGGTGCAACATATATTCTTTAGAAATCAAGATTATTTGGTTTAAGGAATCGGAGTTATCTAACATAAAAGAAAATATTTAAGGCAATTTCTAGTTCAATATCTTTCTTTTTCTGATCAAGAAACTGAAAATTGAGAAGAGACATGTCCAAAATTATAGGGCCACCTAAATGTAGCAAACGATTCTGATCTCATTTATTGATGCTGTGTACTTATAGACATAATTTTCAGGTCAGAATTGTGCTTTAGTCTTTTTCAACAAAGTTCATTTTGAAACAATGTCTTGATTAGTAATGTAGTCGTGGATCAAGCATAAGGAAATTATAATGTGATATAATATAGAAAACTTTTACATAAAATAAGATTTTAAAATTTGCTCAGGGAAGAAATCTATTAAAATTAGTCCTTGTGCTGTTTTTCTTTGCTAAATAACTTGAACTTATGATTTTATATTTTTTCATATTTAAAAAAAAACTGTAGCAGAAATAGCAAACCATAACAATACTGAAAGGAAACAATTTAATTAAAATTGTGAAAACTATTTATTTTCACCCAAACTAGGATCCTTTATATCTGCTGAGATAAAAACCAAACAAACACAAAACAAGACCCAGAAAATTTCCTCAGTAAAAATTTGACGATAAATTAGAAAGTATACAATTTCTATTTGGTTCAGTTTCTTATCTAATCCTACCTCTCTATCTCCCCACATGTTGACTGATCTGGGAGAGAGATTTCAATTAAATACTCCTGAAGGTGAAAGACATTTAAGTCACTTTTTCAAGGGGAAAAAATGTCCAAGTTCTGAGGCCTTCAGGTAAACACTCATTTGTTCTGCAAATTCTATGTCTGTAGAATTTGAGAGTGCTCATTTTCCATAGACACACATATTTCAGGGTAAAATTTCATCAGCTTACCACAATTAATATCCACTGATGTTATGCATGCATTTTCTTTCTGGTAATCAAATAAATCATGCACATGATGCATTAATTGACTCAATAAATTCCCTGAGTTCCTCCACTAAAGAGTAAGCAGAGAGTGTGCTGTGGTCTCCGTACCGGTGGGTTCTACTCCATCATGTGCTTTGTACCTTCCCTTAATTTCCACCCACCTGTCTCTAAATCAAGCATCACCTCTCTCCTTTATAAAAACCAGTCTCTTTCTGTTGAAAAATTCTTTTTGCTGCTTTTCACTTTTTCTGCACAGAAATAAAATGTGGCATACTGACCCACAGGATTTAGAAGCCTGTGAACAATGGCTCATCTTCAGAGAGTATCGCTGACTCTAGGGGAGAAAATCCTCATCTCTAGGATGCACATTATGAACACCCACAGGTAAAGCAATCAACCAAGTTTGTATTTTGCTTATTTTTTTTTCTCCAAACTAAACAATTGCACATTATTTCACTGCTTGGTCTCTGTGTATCTTGCCTTTTCCACAATGTTACAGGCTTTTAAAAAAGGATATGATTTTCTATCTAACCTACTTCCCAATCTCTTTTTTTTTTTTTTTTTTTTGAGATAGGGTCTCACTAACTGGATAAATTTGCTATCCTCCTGCCTAAGCCTCCCAGAGTGCTGGGAGTACAGGTATGAGGCACTATGCCTGTTGAAAATAGACTGTTTTACTAATAACTCGTATTTCCCTGGGAAGTAGTTAGAATTTATCTATTAAGCTGAATTGAAAGTGCTATCTGAAACAAAAATTAAGCGGGACGATTTTCTAACCAAATAAATTTTTGTACTTGAAGAAAAGTTACAAATCTGGTATGCAAATGAAAGTAACTAAATTTTTGCAACACCATAGTTCTAATATAGGTGGTTAAAATCCAAAAGCATTATAAATTTATTAATTAAATGAAATCTGTCATCTTACTGCTAGGTATCCATCCAGTTTATGGTTTACTGCACTCATCTTGGAACCAAATTAACACATGTGTACTAACCTAATTCTGGATTCCCAGAAGTATCCATTATTTTAAGGCATTTATAAAAAGAAATTTGATTATTTATGTGTATCAGTACTTACTTCACTATTTACAGCAAAAGTCAAAGAGCCTGAGGAATAAGGTATTAATGGAAGGCATCTTGCACAGTAAGATTGTCATTATATTTTTTGCTTTAAATTTTTCATTATTTTAGGTTAAGTGTGTGTTGACTAATCTTTTTTTTTTTTTTTTTTTTTTGGTGGTGCCGGGGATCAAACTCAGGCCCTTGTGCTTACAAGGCAACCACTCTAATCACTGAGCTAAATCCCCAGCCCCTGACTAATCGTTTTGACACATAATTAAGACTTAAAAACAGGCAAAACAGAAAACTTAAAATAGATGGTTACTCACCAGGTTGTTTAACCTATATGTACCTTAAAGCCAGATAGAAAAGGGCTAGGGATGACTTGTGAATGGAAAGTAACATAAAATATTTACATTTTTTAATTTAATGAAATAGTTGTTACAGGTGACTTGCTTACGCATTAACCGTGCCCTGAAGGAAGGGCTGAGACCCATCATGCCTTTGGGTGTTGTGAGATTCAAATGTACCCCGATGTCATTCCCAGCTCGGAAGTCTCCGCATTTGAATCAGGGCCAGACAAGAAGCACAGGCTGTAACTCAGCAGGTGTCACTCGCGTCCTTAGGTCTATACCTGAAGCCCTGTGAAGGTGTCAGTTCACACACACACATAGAATCGGCACTGAGATATCTGCAAAAAGGACTTATCATCACACCAGAACTATATTTGAAGGCAGAGTGGTAAAACTGGATGAAGGAGCTCACATGATTTTCACTAAAGAAATATTAGTGTTGAAACAATAAATGACCTTCATTCTATGAATATTACATGTAAGTCTCAAGAACAGCCTTTCACTGATCTTTCTGCAAAGCCAGCAATTACCATCATCAAATAAACTAAAGTTCTCTGCGGTTGAAAACGTTTTGCAAGAGGTTGACTTTTCAGACGCCCACTTCGTCTTTTTTCTCCTGAGATATTCTACAAGTATCCGCGTAATAAACAATGGAAGGTACAATATGAAGGGAAAGCGTTCTCCTCTTTGTGCATCCTTGTTTTGGTACAGACAGAGTGATACAGGAGCTAAGGTCAACAATATTTTTTTTTACTCTCTCAGTCTATGATACTAGCACATGGAATCTACAGGAAGACTCTGAGGAAGAAATTCAGAAGTTAGATATTTCTAAAATACATGTTTTATTAACTCACAGTAATATGTATTTCTTTGCTATGGCTTTCAGAAACTGTAGTTTTCGACTATTTGGTCAGAATAAAATGTAAAGCTTTCCCGTTCATGTAGTGCCAGAGTAAAACTGTTAATACACACAATTTGCCAAGGGATTATGTTCTAAAATCACTCTGATAGCTGAACTTTTAAAGTAAGAAAGCTTTAAAAAAGCACATTCACTTTCTGCACCTTAATGCCACTCAAATTTACTAAATGCTAATGAAATCATTTCAAAAGTTGAGAGCTGTATTTATATTCTAGCAAACTACCAACTAACATCATTCCAAATTTCAGTCAGACAACAGTTTCGACTACAAAACACCCAGTAAATTGGAAAGACTAGTAAATACAGACAAAATTCTGCTGAAGAACAAAAGAAACCCTAAATCCTCCTCATCCAAAGAAAGAACTAGTGGAGAGCCGGGAGGGTGTCTACAGAACCGGGGTTGCGCTCCACAGACTGTGACTTTGTCTGACAGCCTTCTCTGTGGAGAGATCCAACGTTCAGAGCTAGCCACACAAATTCCACGAGAAATGTGTCGCTGATTTACGGAATAAGTTACCAAATATCTGCAAGGCATTGTACCATGAGGGTCAAAAGCACACACTCATGTTCTTCAGTGTAAAGATCTGGATCTGCCACGCACAGCTCTGTGACCTTGGGCAAGTTCCTTATCCTCTCTGTGCCTCAGTTTTCTTAGCTGTTAAGAGGGAGCATTAGTAATATTTATCTTATTGTGTTGATGAGCATATTAAACAAAGCAATAACATTTAAGGCATTCTTAAAGCTTTCCTCACTTTAAATATGTTAAATAAAATGCATTAGAGTCATTGTCAGTGACTAATGAATGAGCACACATGTTAAGAGGTCCCACAGCTGTGTTATGGTAATAAACATTGCAAAATACAAGAACAAACACTTGTTTTCCACTCACAGTACAGGTAGAAGTTTCAAATACTGGTTCTGACACTTATCAGACACACGACCTTGGCAAGTGATTTGGTTTCTGTACATGAGGTTCCTCATCTGTAAAACAGGAATAAAAATAGTACAAGTGTTTCAGAGGATGACCAGGAACAATATATTTGGTAGCACACGGAACATGCGTAACACAATGACTAGGACACTCTAAGAAAAGTATAAATATTAACTGTGGTGGACTGATGGGGTCATCTCGAGCAGGACCACCCAGGTGAATTAAGTTAGTGTGGATCTGGGTTAGAAGAGCCACCGGAAGGTTACTGGTGACACAACATAACAGAGACGGGGAGCAGAAGACAGGGGCCAGCTGTTTCCCAGGAGAAGCTCTCTTGCAGCTGGTTTGCCTAAAGTGAATTCCGCCTTGCTGTTGTCAGGGATGGCTGTTGTTTGCTTCGCGGAAGCTCTGGTCTTAATTTCTGGTGTGAGCATCGTAGCCTGGCTCCAGTAGAGATTTCTTCAGCTTTTCAGGGCAGATGTGGACTTAGCCGGGACATTGCTCTGGGCTCCCAGCCCTAGACCGGCTCTTTCAGGTCTCCAGCGCACACACAGATGCCCTGCACTCTTTCTGCAATTGGCTTGTATGTGAATGTTGTAACTTATAAATGTCCTGTATTAAATCTGCTCTCTTGCAAACCACTGATTCTCGAAAAGTAACTAATACATTGTCCTAATTGTTAAAATTCTATTCTCAAGCAGGTACCGCGGCATATCCCTGTAAATTCCATCTACTTGAGAGGCCAAGGTAGGAGGTTTGCAAGTTGGAGGACAGTTGGGCAATGTAGCTAGACCCTGTCTCAAAATTTAAAAAATAAAAGGGATGGGGGGGTATAGCCCAGTGGTAGACTGCCCCAGGGTTTATTCCCCAATAGCTCAAAAATGTCTGTTCTCATTTTACAAATGAAGAAACTAAGACTCAAAAAGGTGAGGCAATTTAAACAAAAGTTACACAGCTAAAAGATGATAAGTCACTCTCACAATAACATTGCTTTGAATTCACTCCCCTTCATTTTGAATTTTGTTTCATTTTACATGACTGGGAAAGTCCTACTAGCAGTAAAAACTACCATGATGCTGTTGGAAAGTGGATCATGAATTTGGAAAGGAAGAACTTTTTGTCTTAATGTTTTACATTTCAGTGAGACGTCACTTGCCACATTTATATGTACAAAGTGTGAGAGGGAAGAGATTGCAGGAAGCAGCAATGCTAGGTCAACTGCACTGTAACTTTATGTAGTCCCAAGATCTTCTTAATCTTGGGGAATAGGACAGGTGATAGGAATGACAGGGAAGAAAACTGAAATTTATCAAGTGCTGACTAAGCTCCATGTACTATGCTACACACCAGACACTTTGCTTACTCCCCAGAAGAACAACTGTGTGGAAGATCGAGTCTCAGTATCTACACATTTTAGTTCCTCAGCACACCAATATTGTTCATGAACTAGTCATTGCAGTATATACTGTATATCCAGAACTTTCTTCATATACGTATTGAAAAAGGTTACATCTTAGTCCTATCCCTCATCACTCATATCTACCTATAACTACGTATCTATGTCATTTATATCTATATATCCTGTATCCCACAACATCGTCAATGCATTGTCTGTCTTGTTCACTGTTTGGTTTCCAGTGGACTAGAAGAGTACTTGAAGGAATAAATGATTTTTAAGGAATCAACCCAAGCACTCACAGCTTATTTGCTGTACACATGAAATCTGCATTACGGATTTGAGATCAAACCCCGAGGGTATCCCATTGTGCAGACAATTCCCACCTAACTTCCAACAGTTAATGTCACTGTGACCGTGGAAAGCAGATAATGTGATACTAGGATGAACCAAATGGAACACTTTTCTGAGTTGAATGGTATTTAATCTGTAACACGAAGTATAGTAAAAGATCCACCCTGCTAGCAGAAAAGATACTTTTTGCAGAAGAGTAAGTCCAAACGTCTGTATGCCACAGGAAACCCCAGGGTATTCTAGAGGGTAACAAAAAGCCAACAAGTCAGAAATTACTGTGACTAAGGATTGTGAATGAGTTGGAGAAATTAGCAAGCTAACTCATGCAAAGAGTTAACTCATATATTACATATATGTACATGCACCTTCACACTCCACATGCTAACTTTGGAAGGAAATGTAAAATGGCAAAAGAGAATATTTTCCCCGTGTTTAGGCACATGGCGACAATGAAATTTGTAACTGATTGATAGCACCCCAAATCTCTAAGCATCAGAAGGTACTTTCTCCTTCCATCACTCTCCTGCTGTCCGTCCAATGAATGACCCCATAGAGGGGACCTAGCTTGTGGGTAGTAAGAAGAGCAGAAGAATTCTGACCCGGCTGTAATTTCACAGGCAAAACATCATTGTTTCCTGTTGTTTAAATACAGCTTAGCCTATATACTATCCAGTTACTGTGGTTTTAAGGTCTTTTTTTTTTCCTATGGTTCTGTGAATATTTATCTAATATTCTGTCTCAGTTCTCTGTTGTACTTTAAAAGATAAAATTCAAGTGCTTATGCAACTTTGTTAACAGTCTCCACTCATCTAAGACACACACACACACAGACACACAGACACACACACACACACACAGACACACACACACACACACACACACACATTGTGCTGAGGCAATAATGAATACATCTGTCACATTATATGATTTTCCCCATGATTTTTCGATCTCTGAAATTTTCATTAATCTGGTTTGACAAATTTAAAACTTTGAGGGTCTTCATCTTCTCCCTAAGTCATCACTAATAAAGCCTTAAATGGAGGTAGTCATGCCTTTCTGTTTGTTTTTTCCACATCTTATTCAGGAATAGATCACTGCACTTCTTTATTGAATTGTTTTCAAACACCAGAGGGAGTTTGCTGCAGTGGATCTGTATTTCATTTGTTTGATGTTTCCTGTGTGTGGTAAGATTGGGCTCAAGTTGGTTTAGCCATTTAACACAAAAAATCTAGGTTGAAATCTATTTTCACACATCTGGACATTCCAAATCACTAATACACACATAGAAGTAAGACAAGTTCATATTATTCATGAGGAATGAAAACAAAATAATCATTTTCAGCCCTTTGTGAAATTTTAGTTACAAAACATAAGTGCAGATTCACAAAAGAAAACAAAGCATAAATCTTCAGTTGAATTCCAAATATTCTTAGAGATTTTAATAACTTTTAATCTGAAGTCTGTATTTCTGGCCTGCATAATATAAAGGATACATTTTCATAAATAAATAGATCCATTATTTTAAAAAGTAGAACTGGGAAAGAATGTTTAAATGTACTATGGATCCACCTCTTTTATTGTTTTGATTTAAACACTTGAAAAATAATGTTTCCATTGAGGGCTTCCACCACAATTTAGAAGGGTGTTTGGTCTTTTTTCTGTTATTCAGAATGCTGCTGACCTTTGAAATTTAAGAAACTGTGATTTGGAAGGAAAGAATACAGTATTTATGGTTTGAGAAAGCAGTACACTATCAGAATGCTTTCAGCTCTGACAAATGAGACCATGCTTACAAAGGTATTTGGAAAAGATTTTTTCAAATCTCTATTCATAATGCTGGTAATGTGAAATACCTCCTACCTACGCTTAAAGTGCAGAAATTAGGAAATACTGTATGTATGCCATACAAAGTTTCAGCGTGCATATTTATTAACCAGTTGAAAATTACTATTCCTCTTTAAATTTCCTCGCTTATTTCATGAAGCCCCCAGAATATCTAAAAATAAATGAAAACATTGTACTAATGAATTACTTCAGAAAAAGAACCAAAGACTTTAACATGGTTATGGAAATTTCACTACAGATGTGATATTTGAAGCACAGCCATTGTTTGAATTGTTCTTTACTAAACTCTGCACCTAAAATAGTTGAACATACCTAGTGAAATGTCAGCATTTCTTAAAGTAAGAAATGATGCATTGAATATCCAATTTAAATTTTAATAGAAATGATCGTATTCTTTTCAGTAATCATGTTATCTTCAATATCAGACAACATATATTTTTTAATTATAAAGAACTCTTAATTGGGACAAACACTTACATTCATCCTATCCAGGCTTCCAATTATTAAGATTTTGCCACATTTGCCCTAGTTCCCAGTCTGTCATTCCCTATACGAGTATACAGCCCCTTTCTTTTGTCATAATCTTACTTTTTCAGTAGCAGTTTATAGACACAGCATCTTCTCACCTCAGAAAATATTTACTTGTTTCAAACAAAGACATTTTTTTGAAGTACTATACTGGAGCCTTCCAAACCAGGAAACCAAAGTTAGCACAATATGACCACTCATACCTAGATTTCCATTCAAAATCTGTCAACCGCTCTAACAATGTCAGTTTTCCTGTGTTGTTTTGGTTCTATCCAGGATACTGTTGTGAATTAATAGTCAGGTCTTTTCAGATTCTTTATGCTGCATTCATTCCTCAGTGTTGTTCTGTCTTCCACGTCTGCCGAGTTTGAAGAGAACAGGCCTTGCATTGTGGAAGACGACCTTCATTCTGGGTTCATTTGCTGGTTCTCCACGCCTGGTCTCAGGTTGAGCACGGCTGGCCGAAGTTCCTCAGAAATGATACTGCCGCTTCTTGACACATCACCTTCAGCAGGGCGGGGAATCAGTCCTTCCTCCACTGACTTAGCCTTAAACACCCACTGAGAAAAGGCTCTACCACAGTCACCAACTTCACAATCACTCGCTTCTCACTTTCACAGCTGAGTATATCACAGGAGAGTATTTTGCAGTTCTGTCATACACTATCCACATCAAATCACCATCAAATGCCCTTTGTATCCACTGAGGGCATCTGCCCTAATTAACCATTTCCTCTGATGGCTACCAAATGGCAATTTTACCATTTCCACTATTCCTTCAAAATTCATTAGCATTCTATGGTGAGAAAGAATTTTATTTTTGTACTTATTTAGCAGCCTTTATTTCTTTCTCCAGAATATAATGGATGCAATCTCTCTGTAATGGAAACCGTAGCTGAATTAACTCATTTATTATATCAGTATAAAATCATAGGTTACTACTTCATTCAATAAGGTTGCAGTCCATTATTATTAACTTTGAGGTCAAAATCCCATTCAAACTAGCTCTTGTATGTGCTTTTGATATGTAGCCCAAATTCAACGAACGTTACATTAACATCAGGTACAATATAATGTACAAGGCTCATATTGTGCTTTTCCTGCTGTAGGCCTACAATGAGCCATTTCTTTTTTTTTTTCTTTTTTAATTTTTTTCCATTTCTTTAAGAACCCCCATTTCTTGCAGTGAGGATGCATTTAGAAATCAAAATCATGGCCCTGGTTCTGTTTTTACTTCAGAGGTGTCATTGTTTCCAGGCCCTTTCAGTCAGCAGAGCTTGGAAATAAACATGTATCTATATGAATGCACACACGTGCCTGCAAGATTTATAGGCGACCTATAAGAGACCTAGGGGAAACTGACCCCCACCCAGGTTGATTTCAGAGTTGAATTACCAGATCAGCAGTATCATCATGGATCCAGAGCCCCAGCACTTTTCTCTCCTGTTCTCCTTAGCATTTTGGCAGTGTCTTTATTTATGACTGGAAGATATTTTCAACAACTTATTGATCTACAATTGGCATATGGCCATATATTAGTCAACTTTTCTGTTAATCCAACAAAACATCTGAGGCAAACAACTTACAAAGAAAAGGCTTATTAAACTCATAGTTTTGGAATCTCCAAGATCAGGAATGGGCAAGCAATGGTTTGGCCTCTGGTGAGGGCAGTGGATGGCAGCATGTCTTGGCATAAGCGTGTGTTTGTGGAAGCATTTACACTGCCCAACAGGGAGTCAGAGAGCAAAAGACTGGCCTCCCACAATCCCTCCTTGAGCACACTTCCAAAGGCCTAAGGATCTCCGCTAGCCCCTCCTCCCAAAGGCTCAAATATCTCCCAACAGCATCATCCCGGGCTCCGTGACTTTGACCACAATGCACCTTCACTGGACACTGAGACCACGAGCCATAGCAGCCTACATCTACTGAAAATGACAGTGTTTCTACTCTTGGCATGTCCTTTGGTGAAGTCACACGAACAGGTTGCCCTGCTTATTTCCCTGATCCGGAATGCATCACACGCATCATACCTAATCACTGGCTACCAAAGAGTATAAGACTGATCATAATTCTCTCTTTTCTTTTCCAAGCTACCGGATAGAAACATCCAAGTGAGGTTCTGTAGTAAAGAAACAGGAAGACGAGGCTAACAACTGAGATGGTCAGACTCACAGATTCCAGAAACATTCCTAGTTCTTTGCTCTATAAACTTTTTCTTGTGGCGGCACACAGTTGAAAATAACATTTTTATTCCAAATAGACTACTGGAATATGAGCAACTGTAAAACCCTTACAGTTTGAGAAAACTGCAGGAGCTAAGTAGGACACATAACTCGGGATTTGAAAGTTTGATATTCTTAGTTTGTAAGGCTAAATTCAAATCTGCACCCCCACCCCCCAGGATAAGACACAAGGGAGGTCAGCACTAGTTGCCTTTAAGGGGACACTTCTCAAGCTCCCATTCAAAAGTACTTTTTCTTACGTGTATCTTAAAAACGTGAATAAGACTGCACTTCTCATATTCCCTTGCAAGCCCATCATTATCTTCTTCATCAAGAACACATCTCTGCAATTACCAGAGAGCCAATTAGCATGCTTCTGAGAGCGATTTGTATTTGATGGTCTCTAAAAATGTGTTTTAGGGAAGAAAAGTAAAAAATACACATTTGATTAATTTAATTACTAAAGGTGAAACTTGAAAAAAATGTGAATACTTCCCCTCCAGTAGATTGGCTCTTCTTTTTCCCCAGCGCTAAACTTTTACATTCAAGAGCTCTCAATCTCCCACCCTGCTGTGATATAATGGGATCTTACAAAACTGGGTTACTAAGTATTTCTAGAAACTGAAGGAAGATGCTTTGATCTCTTAACCAGTGGATTCTCAACTGAATATCATAAAGGACTTTTTTATTATTTGAGATGATGTGTTTTCATATCTTTCTTCTTTAAGAGGAGTAATTATAAAACATCTCATCTAGTTTTAAAATCTGATTTGAATTATGTCAGATTTAGTTTCTAAACAGATGACCTTTCAGTCTTTGATCTTGGACACTGGTTCCAATGTTTCCTTAGCGGGTCTTTGTTAGACTTTATTTTTTTAAGTTTGAATTGTACATTCTACAAGAAAAATCAGAAAATAAATGTGTCTTGGTTCACAAAGTCGTCCATCTATCTTGTGGAAGGGGCAAAACTGGAATCTTCACAGAACTTTTTCCCAGAATAAGTTGCCTATAAGGACATTACCTAGTAATAATTCTGAAGCTGGATTCAGAGATTCCCACTTAGCCTCTGGCACTGTGTGACATTAGAAAAGTTACTTGACTGCTCTGGGATTTTTGTTTCCTTATCTGTGAAGTACAGATATTAAATATTGCCTATGAATCACCGTTCTATAAATAGTTTCATTTCAAGATGTGTGACATTTTATGATTCTTACTAATTTTACAAGGCCATAATCAGGATATTTCCTAGATGTGAGGGAATGTTCATGTTTATTGAAGAGCTTTGTTTTATAAATATTTTACTAGTTCAGTTCCATGATTTTTTTTAATCCCAGTAATTTCTCCTGTTTTTGAAAAACAAAGATTGAGTGCATGATTCTCTATTTTTCTCCATTTTACCCAAATTGTTGATTTCTGACTTTTTGTCTCACTGAATCTATTGTTTTTATGGAAATAGCACATCATTTAGTTGAAGTAAAAGAGCAGAGAGCTGTACCATGTTCAGTAATGTGTTTTTTTCCTCCTGAATTTATACTTCAGGAAACCAAGAGAATCTTTAATAGAATAACGTTAGGACAGACGTAGGGTACACCACAGGCCACTACAAATTCTCTTTGGGAACAAGATAGAGTCCAAATAAGGTAAGCTAAAGCATGGTTTTAAAATAAATAGTCTATTTTCAAGTAATATATTTCTAGGATACTTAATCATTGTTTCCAATTAAAATATTCATTTATTAAGGTCACCAAGTATGCGAAACCATCACACAATCTTCCGTTCCTATTTACTCAGTAGTTGCCTTAATCATGACTAGTGGTTCTTTGACATATTCTCAGGAATGAAGAGATATATCTCATAGACTTGAAAGGAAAATGTTCCTAAATGAATAAAATGAAAGGCAGACGTCTTTATAAAAGAATACATGTGATAGCAAAAATGGCATGGATTTACCCAAGAACTATTTTTTCTCACACTGACTGATTTCTCCACAGAAATCCAGTTTGCAGAGTTAGGGTGAAAAGAATTGTGGGTAGAACAAAAATGAGAGCAGGAAAGACCATAATAATAAAGAAGACAATTCCCTCCAACTATCCCTAGAGAAAGAACCAGATAAAATGCAACTCTCCAGCTGGAAATTTAACTCAACATTTTTTGTAGCCATTCTTAAAAGATTAGGAAGTAAACATACCATTCTGCCGATGCTAGATCGTCCAAAAGTTCAAGTATGGTGGGAGGTTGTTGCAAAAGAGCTCACGAAATTGGATACAGATATTTTAAAAAAATTTAGAATGCTAATGGATTCAAAAGCAGTTACTGTATCCCGAGGACATGATGATTTCAAAGGAAATCATGCACTTTTAGTGAGCGGTCTGCAAAATGGCAGAGAAATCATAACTGTCTCCAGCATGAAAACTGACATGTTAGCAGGCAAATCAAAATAAGTCACATTCATATCTGGATTTTACGTGATTTTCTTCATTTATTTTTTGTGACAAAGGCCCACTGTGTTGACCGGGTTGGCCTTGAATTTGTGATCCTCCTTCTCAGCCTTTCAGAGTAGCTGGACTTTTTAAAAATTTTAATGCACGGAGTCAGTTTCCTCACATGTGGACTTTCTTTTGGTCTGAGTCCATATTCACCCATTTCCTATGACTGTTAGGTTCCTAGAACTGGCACTGTCCCGCGGAGCCATCAGTCAAAAAGCTGCCCTTCTGTGAGGGGACCCTCTTGATAAGTGCCCTGCATAATTTCGGTAGACTCCAGCTTGGCTTCCTTTCATCTGATTTGCGGCTGACCTCGCACACTTCTTGCTTCTCACAGCCTTCCTTATCCATCCTCCATACTGTTTTAGGAGAGGTCATTCAAGACCACAAATTTAATCTCTTTTCTCCTTCACATGTGGCCTAATGCACCCCTCTGTCTCTTAGATTGGTGTAGAAAAACCTTTCACACTTTGGCCTTCATCTTTCTCTCCAAATATGTAACTCTGTCCCAGGATAACGTTATCTACCCAGAAGATCAATTCACTTCCATTCTTTCTCCAGCTATGTCAAAAATGGTGCAATTCTTGGGAAATAGCTTATCTCTTTTTATTACATCTTCTATCTGTGTTGTATTTCTATCTTTTCTCTATTAAGAAAACTCCTACATTCCCCTCAAAACTGAACTGATTTTTCTTCTCAAAAGCCTTTTTTCTATGGCATATGCAAAGTCAAACAGTGTCTTTCATCTTCCCACACCCTTAGCTTTTAGCACAATGTCTACCACATGGTAATTTCTCAACATCTGTTTTATTTATGTAGGTACTATTTATGAGAGTACTTTTAAGGATCTTTAATCATCAAATGTGCCTGAAAACCTTTATGATGAGTGAAATATACAAAATGGATCAGTAATTGTGTCCAAGTTCTAATAAGTAGCAGATACTTGGCTAAAACAGCTAAAAAACATTAGGGTTTATATTCTTAGCAAAACTGAATTCAGATAAATGCTTCACCAGAGACAGGATGGTAATGCCACAAAACCAATTAAAATTTCAAATGTAAGTTTCATTATACTAACTTGTGGCTTTTATCCCCCAAAGAAGCCAATGTCAGAGCCTGGAGATTTATCATCACATAAATTTCATGCAGAAAAATAAAATGTGATGGACAACAAGAGTATCCTTCCATGTCCACTTATAGTCCTTCATAGAACTCATTCCACTGCACAGTCGGAAATCAGAACAATATTTTACTGGCTTCTCCAATGAAATATAGCATGCAAAATACATACATATAGAAAGGTAGTATAGATTAGGTCTCACTCCTTCCCTGAATAAAACTAAATAGGATACTGATCCTAAAAACAAAGCAATATGGATAGATATGTTTATGATAGAAATTTTCCAAAGGAAAATTTGGTGTGCGCACAACTGGGCACTCAAACACAAGTGTTTTGCAACTAAAAAGTTCAATGTAAACCTCACAGAACTGTCCACCCTAACCGTAACCATGAGGACATTTTCTAGGACTCTGCCTTAAGGCAGAAGGCTATGAGGAAAATGTCACCTGACCTCCACCTTGCAGGCAGGTGCAAGTACCTTGCTCTGAGAAACGCCCTAAGCCTCACAGGAAGGCCAATCATAAACCTAACTGGGAGAACATTTTCTTCTTCCAGGATGCCACAGTTAATGCTAAATTCAAGATTTCATGTGCCCTCAACTGGGCACTCAAGCCCAAGTCATTTGCCAAGTAAAAGTTGAAGCTAAGCCTCAGGGGAAGTCAAATCCTAACCCTAACCCTGAGGCAATTTTGCTGTGCAGTGGTGGGAAGGCTAATGCTATCTCTACTGTTTGTTGTGCCCTTAACTTGCCAATCAGTCGCAAGTATTTTGCCACAGAAAACGTCGCTGTATACCTCACGCGTTTCAAATACGACCATCTCTTGAAATATACATTGTTTGCAATACAGGTTGTAAACACCTGCCCTCACCATCATTTTAAGGCTTCTTTTCTGTGAATAACAATGTATCATTGGTTACTAATCCTTGAAAGAGTGAATTTCAGATTCCTGCAGATTTGGTATTAGATCATACATTATCTTTTTCATGTAATTTTGTGTGTTTCTTTAGACTTTGTGCATTTGTCAAGTATATCCTAATACTAATTCTTTTCCTTTAGATACATTTCCTCAAATTTAGTGCTTTTCCCCCAATTACTAAAGTTTAGAAGCACTTGAAATAAGGGAAGCATCAGGTATATCTTCACACTAGATGACTGATGTTGGGACTTCTGGTTATCGTATTATGTAGACATCATATATCTCTTACCTGTTATGGCATCCACTGGAAAATATATTATGTTCTGTATGGCAGCCACTATACAGAGTCAGATTTTTCAAACTCCCAATCATTTTGTCCCATGACTGAACATAACAATATATGGAATAGTATAATTCTTTATTAACTGATGATAAAGTTGTTGGCTTTGTAAAGGAACATCTACAACATAAAGGTGCTACACTAGAATATGATCTGAATATTATGCAAATATTCTGGTTCTGGAGTGGATAATTTTAATGCTCAAATCTTTGGGCACACAATGGTTAGTTAAAAAATCAGAAGCAAAGTATGTTTCCTCTGGGATACTAAATTTCCATGACTGAAAGAAACATCAGAGCATTTTACAGAATAATTTTGGAGTTTAGAGAAAGTATGTAAAATTTTGATCATAGTTCTTATCATATAAGTGACTCTCCAAAATTTGTTATTTTTTGATTTTCATCTTGTCCCTTTCCTCCTTGTTAGCCTCCTCCTCCTCTTGTTCATCCTTTGCCTCCTGTTTATATCGTAATTTATAGTACAATTGAAATTACTCAAATTTTAACAGTAATGCTAGTAGTAATTGTTACTTGTAATTGTACTTAATTCTGTCTTCAAGACATTTCTAGGTAAAGGTATTTTTGTTATTTCTTACTGTGTTCTAGAAATCCATACACCTGCATTCTGCAGTGCAATGTATTCCTTTCAAAATGTGCATGGCATCAGGAAGTTTTATGTCTCTGTAAAAATAATGAGCAGATTGAACCAATGTAACTTTGTGAAAGAAAAGAGACAGTATCTTTCCATTTAATTGCCACACTGTAGTCTATAATTTTTGATATGATAACTGAAGAAATAGCTCAATTTATCAAATGTCTCTTTTTGCTTCGTTCACTGTGTTCCACCACTCTGCCTTACATTCTCTTCATGGAAAATAATCAGCATGTTCAATCTCTATTATGACTTTCTCACGCTGTCTCTCACTCTTTTTCTCCCCTCTCTTTTCATCTAGAATGTTCTTTCTGCCAAATTCTGTACCAAAGAGCTTATACCAAATGTTGTCACTTCGTAAAGATCTTCTGTGATCACACTAGTGAATGAAGCTTTCTCTCATTAGACTATCTTTGTAAATTAGTTTCATAGCTTTTATAATCATCTGGAATTAAAATACACATGTATTAACATACCTGAATTTGTTTTTACTCAGTACTAGGCATGCAACAAAAGAGGATGGAAGCTGTCACACATTGTTAGTACAGTCTCACTGGTTCTTATAAAAATACCTGCAGTGTTGAAGGTGCCTAATATGTGAATAGATGAATTAATTGTGAGCTTTTATTAAACATGAAGAAAGGGCCCCACTGGTTAATTCTTACTCCTTTTCCTTTCTAGAGTTCTTACATATTTTGTATCACTTTATTTATCTGTGTTCTGTCAAGAACTACAAAGCGTCTATTCCTTCACCTCACTTGCAGGTTAACACTTTATGCTGCTACAGTGTCATGGATACTGGCAGGAGGCAGAAGACTCCTGGATTAAAGACAAAGTCTCTCATCATTCAAGACGCGGTGTTTTGTTTATGTCACTTCTCCTTACCCTATCTTACATAGGGTCACATGAAAAGAGCAGATTATACCTCTGATGGAGAAGGGTGCACACAAGAGAGGAGCATGTAAGTCAGGGAATCTACCTCATCTGTTAGCAGAAGTAAGTTTCCTGCCCTTTGCTCCAGCGGGAACCATTATCTCTACTTTCCAAGGCTGTAGGCAAGCATACTCTTTGCTGCGGAAATAGACACTACCTCTGTCTTCCAAGGCTGTTTCCTAGAGAAACATGTATAATGAGAAGATCTAGACTACAGGCAATGTCTGTTCAGAAGATGTGCAGACTGTTCACACAGAGAATTGTCCCTCAGTAGTTCCTCTAAGTCTTACACTGCACCTCAGTGTCTTTGTTACTTTTCAAGATTCAACTCTTCCGGTGCAATTTTTTGTTTGTGGCCTTCATGGAATTTACAGTCTAATATTTATGAATTAAACACACACACACGTGCACACACACACACACA